>PVKC010008776.1:0-27594 GCA_004027635.1 Crocidura indochinensis
CATGCAAAAGGTCATCGGTTTGAATCCCGGTACCCCATATGGTCCCCCGTGCCTGCCAGGAGCAATTTCTGAGCATGGAGCCAGGAATAACCCCTGAGCACTGCCGGGTGTTACCCAAAAACCAAAAAAAAAAAAAAAAGCTCCTGGATAAGGAGCTTGCAAGCGCTAGCCAAGAAAGGGACCGCAGTTCGATCCCCCAGCGTCCCACATGGTCCCCCCCAAACCAGGGGAGATTCCTGGGCGTGTAGCAAGGAGTAACCCCTGAGCATCAAACGGGTGTTGTGCCCCTGCCCCCCAAATCGCTCCTGCCAGGCTGGGGGGACCATATGGGATGCCGGGGTTTCAAACCACTGTCCTTCTGCATGCAAGGCAAATTCCCTACCTCCATGCAATCTTTCTGGTCCCAAATTTGTGTATTCAAGCAATAAAATTATTGTTTTACTAGAAAAAAATTTAAAAAATTATAGAACACATCTAGAGGTACCTGGGTAACCCTGCAATTCTGGGGCCAAACTTATTTAGGGCTTGCACATGTTAGATATGTATTCTACTATATATGAACTATTTCTCCAGCCCTGGGGTGGTACATTCTTGATCTAGGCTCCAGGAAAGATATTCTATAAAACTAGGAGTTACTCGCAATTTTATTGCACAAGTTCCCAGCATATGTTTCTTCCTTATTCTTACAGAAATCATGCTACACAGATCATTCCAATTTGATTGGATTCAAAGTACATGATTATGCCAAAAAAATTCTAGATGAAACACTCTGTGTTTTGACTGGTGATAAATTGATAATCACCTAGCCAGCTAAGCTAGTCCACAGAGGCAGTTAATATTGTGAACTTCAATAAAGTCAACTGTCAATGCAATAGATATTACAGGTGAACTCCTTGATCTCACATTGTAATCCTTTGAATCTCTGCTATCCATCACTCTATAATACATTTGTTTAGCAGGGAAATAGGCTTCTAAAAATCTCACCATCAAAGTAAATCTCCACAATAACATTTCGAAATCTGACATATGAGTTTCAACAACACTGTCAGTACACTATTTAGCTATCAAATTTAGTGAGGCAATGTAAATTTAGAGAAGGATGGCAAGAAATTGAAAAGTGTTCACCTTTGTTTTCTTGGACAATAAAAACATTTAGAAACTCATTCTTCCCCTCTTTCCAAACCAATCAAATATTAGAGTAGCAGGTTTTGGGGCCATCCACCTGTGATTTTTCCTATTGAGAATTTCAAGTGGTTTAAAGTGGAGTAAGAATTAATTACGGAAGATGCAGCTTGATTTTTATGAATTAGAGCAAAATTCAGAAGACATGAATAATATTGGCAGATGCTTATATTTAGGAAAAATAGTTTAATTAAAATTATATTGTATTTAGTCTTACTGCAATTTAATTCTTCCTGGGAAATATGTATTCCACAGAAGTGAAAACACAAGACTAAAACCAGTTATGGCTTCACTTAACATTTCTAAGGGGTTACCTTTTACAAAGAAGGTATTTGCTCTTCCAATGAAATATCCTAAATTTTTTTTTTTGATTTTTGGTTTTTGGTTCATACCTGGTGACCCTCATGGGTTTCTCCTGGCTCTGCACTCAGAAGTCACTCCTGGCAGGCTCTGGAGACTATATGGGATGCTGGGATTTGAACCAGGCTCTGAACTGTATTGACCGCTTGCAAGGCAACCACCCTACAGCTATGCTATCGCTCCACGCCCCAGAATATTCCTAATTTATATGAACATTCATCTTATTGCATGAAGTTCAATTTCCCGAGAAAAGAATTTTTTTTATTTAATCTCAGAAAATAGGAGCAATACTAGCCAAGTCTTGTAGAATCCAAGGAAATACTTCCTGTATTTAAATTAAGCAGCTTCAAAATTGCTTAAATGGGTCTTACTAATTAGAATTCCAGTGGAGACATCTTGGTAAGGTTTCAGAATGCTGTGTCTGAATCTACTTCTATTTTACACCTAGTGGGGATTTTGAAGGGATTTTGTGCAATTTCCTAGGCGGTCAATTATAGACCTACTTTTCTCAATAACTTTGAATTCATTATTCTTAACTATCAAAGTCCATCTAGAAAATATATTCTGTACACTATGGTATGAGACAGTGCAAGACAATCAAAGGTTTCTTACCATTTACAACGGAATTCAGTTTTCCTCATCTTTATTCAGTCAAGGCTGGGAGAAGTGTGGAATAAAATTTTTCTAAGGCAAGATAACTTTCTTGACCACAAGCTCCTGAGGGACAAAGATTGTATATGTCATCCCAACTTCTCTCAGAGCAACAAGTGCAAAGTTTTATGCAAAAATTAAATATAAGTAATATATAATTAAATCTTATGTTTTGAATTGCTTGAAAAAAAAATCCCTCTTCAGCCTGCCAGTGCATTGTGGTAGTATGGAAAGATGAATTGTTTGAAAATGGCATTTCAGGTCATCTCTGGGTTGTTATATTTGGCGTTGATTTGTCTTACCAATAGGACTTTCCTGGAATAAATGGAAGGTATTTCTTTAATGGGATATTTGCTATTTTTTTTAAATTTCATCCTAACTGAATTTTATAAAAAGTTTAGGAATCTGGAGTGACATTAAAACGTCAAAAATTATTTTAACAAATGTGCATCTTTATTATCAAAAAGAAATAATAGCCGCCATGGTAGGTAACATGGGAGTTAAAGCAACTTTCCACACATTAATTGGAAGCATTGGATGATATATATATGTATGTATGTATTTTGAGTCATACCTGGCTGCACTCAGGGGTTACTCCTGACTCTACGCTCAGAAATCACTCCTGGCAGGCTTGGGGGACCATATGGGATGCTGTGATTCGAACCACCATTCTTTTGCGTGCAAGGCAAATAAACATTCTACTTCCATGCTATCTCTCCAGCTCCCTGGATGATATTTTAGTATCACAATAAATAAATAAATAGGCAGCAATATGAAATGGCCAGAGAGACGATAAATAAATTTTGTCTTGTATTTTTTTTTTATTTTAGGCATATATTAGTTTGTTTGTTGCTATTGTTTTGGTTTACACTTTTAGTATGAAAACAAATATTACTTTGGTTCAGTGTATTATACTCTCAAACCTAGGGAAATGCATCAATACTAGTTTGCACAGAGTTTGTTATTATTATTTTTTTTTTGTGGGGGGTCAGACCAGTTTGATGCTCAGGGGTTACTTCTGGCTAAGCGCTCAGAAATTGTCCCTGGCTTGGGGGGACCATTTGGGACGCCGGGGATTGAACCTCAGTCCTTCCTTGGCTAGTGTCGGCCCCCAGAGTTTTTTTTTAATACAGTTTAATAAGATGCTTCCAAACTTCTTTAGAAATTCACTTGTCCCAAATTTTCTTGTTTCCAAGTCATATTCATTCCTTATCCAGAATATCTTTAGTCTTTGGCTTAGATGAATTTGTAAAGCTCACCAAAGCAGGTCCTTTTACAGTGTTTACACACCCCTGGCAGTGCTCAGGGGTACTCCTGGCTCTGTACTCAGGAATCACTCTTGGCATGCTCAAGGGACCATATGGGATGTTGGAGATAGAACCAAGGTGGGTTGCATGCAAGGCAAGAACCCACCCTCTGTGCTATAGTGTTTTATATATATATATATGTATATATATGACATATATGTCAGTACCATATATATTATATATATTAGCCCCTTATCTGATGAATATTGGGTGAATAGTTTCTCACATTCCATGGGTGATCTTTATATTCCCATCACTGTTTTCTTTGAATTGCTGTTTTCTCAGTTTAATACAGTTTAATATTTGTTTATCTCTGCTTCCATTTGTTTGGACCTTAGTGTTTTCTCCTTGAAGATGCCTTAGTTTCTTATATATTTTTTGCCTATATTTTCTTTAGAAATATTTTAAAAAACCATTTAAAATCTTTTAAGATGTAAAACCTGGTTGACACATTCTAAATTTGGGTAGGAAATATAATTTTTGCATCATGACCACAAGTGAAAAAGTTGGATCAGATAGACAAAGCAAAACAAAAGCAAAGAAGTTTCTTCCTTACTTGGTTCAAGTGATGCATTATCAACTTCCAATGAACTTTTGCTGAATGGATGAACAAAATTGGTAGAAAGGGGATTTTCTGGGTACCAGACCAAATGCATTAAAGACTGTTCAACTCCAAATTTCTTTGTATCAGCGAGAAAGGCATTGTGTGCAGCAATGAGAGTAAGCAATGCTTGTTCCTCTCAGAATCAATGTACCCATTCACTAGCAAGATTAATATAAATGAAGAACTGTGGAGTTAGACATTTGTTTCATCTTTAAATTCTGTTGTTGTTGTTGTTAGCTTATTTGCATCACATGCTCAGTAATTCTACAATATAGGAACAGTGTGGTGGGATGATCTTAGATGATCCAGTTAGTTTGAATTCTTATCTATAAAGAAATGGGTTGTCCCAGGTACAACTTGAAATCTTATTGAGTTCTATGGTATTGGATTTTCTCCTTTCTTTTTCCTTCTCTGTTACTCACAGTTCGCCTCTATTTACTGTTTTATTTTCATTTACTAGGTTTTTATATATGTTTATATAAATTTTGAGTTTTTGATTTTAAAAATTAACTGCAAATTGGAGGAATGCAAAAAGAAAATGAAAATGAGAACTTCATTGGGGTAGGGCAGTGAAATTTAAAGAAGTTGTTGTAGAAAGTCTGAATTTTGTTTTTGTTTTTGTTTTTGGGTCATACCCAGCAGCAGTCAGGGGTTACTCCTGGTTTGAAGCTCAGAAATCGCTCCTGTCAGGCTCGGGGAACCATATAAGATGCCGAGATTCGAACCACTGACTTTCTGTATACAAAACAAACACTTTACCTCCATGCTATCTCTCCACCCCCCTAATTATTTTTTCTGTTTTCTTTCTGTGGGTGACATGCTATATAACCTCAGGAAAAGCCTATGTGAGTCTCATCTCTGCTGGGAGATCATAGCTGGGAGGACCTTCCCCGCTGCATCCTCTTAATACTTGACAAAATGGCACCTTGCTTCTCCTTTCTAGGTGACCCTCACTAAAATCTTCAAGACAGGATCGTTCTTTGTTTTGGGGCCACATTTGGCGGTGCCCAGGGGACTATTCCTGCCTCTGTGCTCAGGAATCACTCCTGGTGTGCTCAGGGGACCATTTGGGATGCTGTAGATTGAACCCAGGTGGGGTGCAAGGCAAGCACTCTCCCTTCTTTGCTATCGCTCTGGCCCAAGATAGGATCATTTTAAAGACTAATGTCAGTAGGCTGAAAGAAGTCCTCAGCTAGCAGACATTGCTATTTGAATTTGCTTTTGCTTAGGAATTAACCTGTTAGTATAAGCAACAAGGAGGTTAGTATGATGTGGAAGCGGCATTATCAAGTTTATTGGCTTGAATTCTTGTGTTCTAATTTGTTTAAGGCAACACCTGGCAGTGTTTAGGAGTTACCTTTCTTGGCTCAAGGCTCAAGTATCTTAACAGTATTTTGGAGAACCAAATGTAATACTGCGATTGAACCCGGACTTCTTGTATAGAAAACACATCCTTCAGACTTTACACTATCTCTCTGGCCTCCCATCACTCATGTTTTAAAAGCAATAGATTTGGTAATTATATTAGATATTACTTTTAAATTCCATAGAGCTTAGTCTTTTGAATTTGGGGAAACAGTTTTTTAGTGAATACTGGGATGTGTACAAAAACTTTACATAGTATCTGAAAAATAATTTTTAATAATTGTTATTGTGACCAAAGTGAATTACAAATCTTTCACAGTAATATTTTAGATACATAGTGACATTGAATCAGGGGGATTTCCACCACCAGAGGTGTACTCCATTCACCCCTATTGTCAGCATGCATCCCATACATACCATATCCCCTCCTTTACACCCCCCACCCTCACTAATAGTATAAGTGGTCCCCTCTGTGTATAACTAGTTGTAGAATGGGTATCGATTCTGTTGTAGTAGACTTTGGGTTTGGTGTTTAAGTCTGATAATTTTTTATTTCTACTCAATGTTCATACAACTGTTTGGTTTTGATACCGTGCAGTCTTTTTTTCCCTCAATTTATGAGGCAGAACAAGATGATTCAGGTTATGTGGTTCTGTTGGAAGAAAATAAACCAAAACAAACCAAACCAAAAACCAGGAGGAGTCCGTCTAGAAGTTACAGATATCAATTTAAAAGAAGAAAGAAAAAACGAAGAAAAACATAACAAAAAGACAAAAAAGAAAACCATTAAGTGAATGAAAGCATCATCTTATAGTTCAGAGAATTGAAACCATGCCATGCACATGTGGTCACACTCTCTTACACTAACATATGTCCCAGTTCCTGGAAAGTAATTATTAAAAAAACATGAATAAAATCTTATTGTATTTTATATTAAATTTGATAATTTTTGAAATCATACTATTTATAGTAATTTAATTTATGTTAAAATACATATACATTTGATAATTAGTTTAATTTATAAGTGATAAATTATATTATATATGGGACACCGGGATTCGAACCAACCACCTTTTGGTCCTGGATCAGCTGCTTGCAAGGCAAATGCCGCTGTGCTATCTCTCCAGGCCCCTATCAATGTATATATTAAAAAGAAAATTTAATAATTTGGGGGGGTTAAATTTTGTTCAGAACTAGATAATATACCTGCTTTTTTCTTATACTTCTCCTAGTTATAGGTGAGTACTAACTGGAGACACCATTAGACCCTTAATAGGGAAAAAATGACAACTGAGTGTCCAAACAGAAATGTTCAGGCAATCTCAGCAAAAGAGATGTTGGCATGTAGAAGTATCTCAATATTTATTGATAGGCTGAAGTTGAGAAAGCTCCTAACTGCTTTTTGGGAATAAGGAGGTTTAGGAAGTAAACTATATCTTAGCAATATCTATACTATAGCAAAGATACTGATTTAATGCAGAAAAAACATAACAAGGAGATAGGTAGAATTGACATGAAGTAAAGTGTCAATTCTAATGAAGACTCCAATTCTTGTTTGGATCTATGGACATATTGTTTCAACATGTTGGGCCCACTTTCCTTTCAGGAAAAGGGGAAGGTTGTCTGTGGTTTTCAAAGTCTAGTTTCCTTTTTCAAAACTGAGTCTTCCGAAGAATCTTAATATATGTGACAGAGAGAAGTAGATCTTTTTGGGCTGAATCAGGCCAACTGAAATGTCACCTGCTTTGAACCCTACAATATACAGTTTGAAAGTGTTAGTCGGGGCCCGGGAGATAGCATGGAGGTAAGGCGCTTGCCTTTCATGCAAAAGGTCATCGATTCGAATCCCGGTGCCCCATATGGTCCCCCGTGCCTGCCAGGAGCAATTTCTGAGCATGGAGCCAGGAGTAACCCCTGAGCACTGCCGGGTGAGACCCAAAAACCAAAAAAAAAAAAAAACACACAAAAAAGACATTTTTAAGATGCTATGATAATAAGTATACTATGATACTAAGGATACTATAATACAATGATTTGAAAAGTTGTTCATAATATTTTGTTTGTTTGTTTGTTTTTGGACCACACCCAGTGGTACTCATGGGTTGCTCCTGATTCTGTGCTCAGAAATCACTCTTGCCAGGCTTGGGGGACCATATGGAATTCCAGGAATCTAATTCAGGTCCACCCTGGGTCAACGAGAGCAAGGAAAATGCCCTACCATTATGTTATCTCTCTGGCCCCAATAAAGTTGTTTCAAGCATACAGTGTTCTAACACCAATCCTACCATTAATGTCCCTTTCCCTCCTCCAGTTATCCCCCCCAGGTTCCCACCCATCCTTTAGCAGGCATGTAACAAATTTATTTGTTACAAAAACTTAAAGAAATGGCAAATGGAATTCTAAGAAAATAAATCTTTAAAAGTCAATTTTTGGTGATTTGTAAGTGATTTAACCAATATCAATCTGACATTAATTAATTATTGAAAATGTACAAAATCCTCTAGCAAGCTAGGAGTAAACAAAACTGTTCTTAATCTAGTAGAAGGCAACCATAAGTCCTATTAGTGAGTAGCATACTCAGTGCTACATGTTGGAAAGTTTGCCCGGCTCATTAAAAAAGCTCTTTTAATGTTTTTTTTTAAATGCTTTTAATACTATGAATTCCCTAAACTGTTGCCAGTCCTTCAAATATGAATATCAATCTAGCTGGATATAATATTCTTGGCGAGGTGTTCATTTCTTGGTGAGGTGTTGGTTTTGCTGCATTGGTATTCTGTCTCTATTTTTGAATTTTGTCATTTTGATTATAATGTGTCTTAGAGTTTTCAGAGTTGAGTTTATTTTCATTGGAACCCTCCAGGACTTGTGGTTACCTGTGACGGTACTCCTCAACTCTGGGAAGTTCTTTAACCATTGCTTCTTTCTCCTGTTTTTTAGGGATTCTTATATTGTTATTCTTCTATTCATCCTATAATTCTGTGAGTTGTTGCTAATTTTGTTTTTCAAACTATTTCCCAGCATTTTCTTTCTTACTTTTTTTTTATCTGAGTTCCTTGACCTTTGGCTCAGCTTCTATTATTCTACTGAAAGCTTCTATTGACTTTTTTTAGCATCACCTGCAATATTCTTAATTTTTGTCATTTCTGATTGCATTATTTTTTATTTGTTGCTTTATTATTATTTTTTGAGTCACACATGGTCATATTCAGGGTTTCTCTTGTCTTTGCACTTAGGGATAACTCCTGATGGGTTCAGGAGACCATAAAGGGTGCCAGAGATTGAAGTCAAGTTAGTTCTGGCAAGTTAAGTTCCCTACCCACTGTACTATTACTGCAACCCACAGAGCTACATTAAATTTTAAGAAGTTGTTTTGTCTTTCCTATTTATTATTTGTTTTTGGGGTCACACCCAGTGACGCTCAGAAGTCGCTCCTGGCAGGCACGGGGGACCATATAGGAACCGGGGGATCGAACCGTGGTCCGTCCTAGGCAAGGCAGCAGGCACCTTACCTCCTGTGCCACCTCCCGGCTCCCTGTCCTTACTATTTATAAATTGCATCTTTTTTTGTTTTGCTTTTTGTTTTTTGTGCCACAATTGATAGCTCTCGAGGGTAACTTTTTGGCTCTGTGCTCAGAAACTGCTCCTGGCTGGTTGGGGGACCATATGGGATACCAGGGATTTGAACCACTGTCCGTCCTGGATCACCTACATGCAAGGCAAATACTCTACTGCTGTGCTATTACTCCAGTCCAAATTGCATCAGTTTTGAAAAGTCAAAGTAGACAAATGAAAGATGCTAAATTAAACTTTTAATAAAACCTTTAAACATCCATTTGATGTTTAAGGAAAATTATAGTTTTTCCATTGTCCTAACGTGGTCTCACCGTGTCCTCCAATTCTGGCACATTTGAGAATCTTATTTAGGAAAACAAACTTATTCAGTAGTTTGTTTTCACTCTTTTTGTCTAGCATTAAGTATACTTCTAGAATATAGTACCAGTATGTGTAGGAAAAGGCAACCTCTGTACAGTGAGTTATCTCCAGAAAGTACAGAGCTACTATCATGTTTTTGTGATAATAAAGGGGAAATAGTGAGACAAATCTCATCACAGGAAGATGAGTTTTATTTGAGTTTCACCAGGCATCTTTGGAAAGTGCCCAGACTTTTCTTGTTTGGCACAAAGAACCACACCTATACCCCTTGCTACAGATGATAAGCTGTGACTACCAACTAAGCAAGGAATGCTTTCATTTGCCATTTTTGTTTCATTTTGCTTTGTTTTTCTTGGTTTTTTTCTTTCCTTTCATGTTCTTGTTCTTGTTCTTATTCTACTTCTTTCTCTTCTTCTTTTCTCCTTCTACTTCTATCTTTTGCTCCTCCTGTTTCATCTTCTTCTTCCATCTCTTCTTTTATAAACAGAATTGCTCAGATGTCACTTCTGGCTCTTCTGATGGTGTTTGAGGACCATATAAGATACTGAGGATTAAATCCAAGTTGGTCACATACAAGGCAAGGACCCTACCCAATGTGCATATCTCCAGTCCCTTGGTTGTCATTTCAAAGGTCCAGACAGTGGCTTTCTGTGGACCTTTATAAGCTCTGATCTGAGAAATCCTCCTTTATTATTGTGTATAGTTTTCTTTTCTTTTCTTTTTTTTTGTGGTTTTTGGGTCACACCCAGCAGTGCTCAGGGGTTACTCCTGGCTCCATGCTCAGAAATTGCTCCTGGCAGGCACGGGGGACCATATGGGGCACCAGGATTCGAACCGATGACCTTTTGCATGAAAGGCAAACACCTTACCTCCATGCTATCTCCCGGGCCCCAGAGTTTGCTTTTCTAAGTTACAAACCTGAATCTTTTCTAAGATTTTTAAGATTTTTCCAAGATTTTCTAAGCTTTTTGCATAGTATTATTCTTGTGTATAGTTTGCTTTTCTAAATTACAAAGCTGAAACATAACTTAAATAAAATAGTGCTTGTCAACTGTTATGTCTAGTCTTTTTATTCCAACATGGTTTATGTTTAGTATTATTTACATCTAATTCATTTTTGGTCTCCAAGCACAAAATGATATTTGAGATAGACATTTATTTCCTGTTACATGTATATCTGTGTGTATTTATTTTTAAAAAATGAGCTCCTGAAATTGGTTAAAATTATTATCACAACGCTCTGCATTTTTAAATACAGAGGACTATCCTACTTGCTGATCTGTAGGAAGAGTTAGAAGGTGTGCTACTTTATACATGAACATACTTTTATTTTAATTCATTTTTTATAATGATATATACTTTAATTTTTTATCAAGTCACCATTAATTCTAGAGTTACAAGGTTATTTATAATTAATCTTCAGGTATGCAATGTTTCTTTTATTTTCTTTTTGGTTTTTAGTTTTTGGGTCACACCTGGCAATGTTCCGGGGTTACTCCTGGCTCTACGCTCAGAAATCGCTCTTGGCAGGCTCAGGGAACCATATGGGATGCTGGGATTCGAACCACCGACCCTCTGCATGCAAGGCAAACGCCTTACCTCCATGACATCTCTCCGGCTCCAGGTGTGTAATGTTTCAGCACCAATCTCTTCACTAGTACTTCATTCCTTTCCTTCACTAATCCCTAGTTAACAGCATATTTTCTAGTATGTCTGTATAGCAGGCCCTTTTTTATTTTTCCCATTAGGCATGATTGCTTCTATCATTGCTATTGCTGTACATCATTTTCCCACCTTTCAGCACCCAGGCCTCTTCTGGAAGACATACATTTTTTTAAAATAACATCTTTATTTAAGCACCATGATTGCAAACATGATTGTAAAACACCCCCCTTCACCAGTGAAATACTTTCACCACATACTTTTGTTTTAACTGATAGAATGGTTGGAGTTTCTTGAACAATACTCAGCCTGAAACAACTGCCAAGTTCCACCAGGGGCTGCTGTTGAACTTCTAAAAAATAACTTATTATAGAAGAGAAGAATATTGGTGGTGGAAGAGGAAGGAAAAATAGAAATGGGGAGAGAGGAATAGAAAAAAAAACTTTTCGAAGAAAACCTGACATTTCTGTCTGAGGTGAAGCATGCTTTTCTCATGTCACCCATGGAATGTTTTGGAAGTGTCAATAATAAATACTTTTAGCAGGAATTTTCATATTCTATATCTCTGCATATCAGACCCCAAGGAGAGTCCTACAAAGACATAGCTGTCAGGATCTAATTTTGGATCTGAAAACGATGGCAGTTGTCAGGTATCTTTCCCCATGTGTGATATTTATCTTCTCTCACAAACAAAATGAGTGCAGGGTTTTTAATTAATTTCCAAGTGTCTCCCATGATAATTTCCCCCTAATATATTAATGCGATGATTTAAACCTTCATTCAGAAGCAAGCGTTTGGTTGAAAATCACTAAAGGCTTAGACGGTGTTTAATGTTATCAATAAGCTACATGTTCGTTGATTTGCAGGGAATCAATAAAGTTGCCCTTTCCTCCATTTTTATTTTTAGAGGCATCAGTGGGGTTTAATCTCTCTTAAAGTATATTAAGGAAATTAGGAGTGAACTGATTTTGTCATTTTTCTTTTTTTGATTAGAAGCAGTTTTCAGACTCATTGCTTGGAGAAAAGTTACTTTAGGAAAAGTTTTTGTTTTGTTGATAGAGTGAGATAGAGTGAGTTTACTTCTTTAAAGAATTCCCTTCAGAGAAAGCTGATTTTTGTTTTAATGAAGGAACCAGAAATATGTCATAGAAAAAAATATGTCCCTAAAATATGCAGATCACCAGATTAAAAAAAACTATAAATATATCATTGAAAGAAACATGTCACTAAAATATGAAAATCAACTGGAATCTGCAAGTAAATTCTTTTTTTTTCTTAACAAAACATGTAAACTAAAAAATATAATTTCATAAAAATTTCAAAGAAAGAATTAAGACAGAGCTATACACTTCTTAAAGACATATTTTAAGAATAAATATGAGTGGAAATAGGTTTTCCTTGGTAAATATTCACATTTGGAAGGATTTTATTTTGAGCAATGCTTATATCTTTATTTAACCTTATTATACTTTTAGCTGAAAGGTTGACTCAATTTAATAAAGGTATTTTTTCTCAATTTACCTTTAAAATATTTGATTACTTGTGTGATAGGATAGTCCTTAAAGAAATATTTATCTTTTTCTGAAAAGGACATTTAAACATCACTGGAAAATCATGGCAATAAAGAATAAATTTCTAGTCTTCTATGAGGTTTTTAATCAAAATATTACATTTTTAGAAGTGCCCCAAACACCCTGTAGGACCAGAACTTACATTTGTGAGGAGCCTCTATATAAAGATTATTTTCTTTTCTTGTGTCTCCTTCTTTCCTTCTGTCTCCAATCTCTACCATGTACTTTACTAGATTCTTTAAGAAAATTTCATCACTAAATAAATATCTATCTAGTGAGAAAAGAATGGTTAAGTTTCAATTTCTCTATGTTTATGGACGCCTATAAAATTTTGGTTTTCAGAACCTCTGAAAGACAGAGTGAGCCTGACAAATTTTATTTTACATGATTTCCAAGACTTGGTATAGAAATTCTTCTTAATTGAAATAGTTCTCCTTTCTGGCTTTTATTTCAATATCTTTACTTTTTCTTGACTTCTTGTACAGTAAATCAGAGGCTATTTTAGAGACATAAAATGACAGATTTTTCAGAGCTTAATTCTGGATATGATCTGCACTTCTCAGAGCAGACAGGCTACTCCCAATAGCTTCCTAGAAGCTTCCTGCATGAGGAGCAATGTTACCTGGAAACAGAACTATAAACTGCAGGTTAATCACAGAGGACTAACATGTCAATTCTTCAGTGCCCTGCTTCCATTCAAGAGAAGTGAAATAAAACCCCCACTCTCCATATGTGCCTATACATGTATATCTATGTGCATATGGACTTCTCTATAACTCAAACATACAATCTTTTAAACTGTATGTTTGTTATTTCATTGAACTGAATCTGAACTCAATTTTGGTTTGCAATAATATTTCCTCTTGGCCAGAATGGAAAAGCTACTCAAATAATTTAGTTGTGTGCTGTAAAGAAAATTCAAAGTATCCTTATGGAATATTTATCCCCCATTATATTTTTATGTGATGAGAGAGCATGTAAAGTGATTGAGATGTGACACAGGCATGCACAGAGAACCCATTTGTCACACTGAAATCCGGAGGAAAATGCTATTTGTGCTGCTGTGATGCTTCGGAGTTAGGAAGGGTTATTTGGGGAAAAAATATGTATTTATAGCAGAGTTGATAGAAATGAAAATGAGACTGAATAGAAACTATGAGAGCACAGGAAAGGACAGAAGAATATCAGGCAAGATCAGTCCTTGTTCAGGGTAGAAAGAAAATATTATACAATGGAAGTCTAACAAGATGAATAGTCTAGATTTGTTGTTATTGGTGTTTTTTTTTCTTTTTAGTTCTATCTAACTCTTTGTAACTTTACAATATTAGCTTCAGAAATTGGAGCCAATTACCATAATATGTGATGGTTTGGAGGGCGCATGTTCTACATCAGACAGTTAAGAGGTTTTATTGCTATTAGGAACATGTTAATGCCCTTGATAATGTCTCTACTTGCTTTGTAATGTCTCTTGTTGAAGTTTAGAATTCTTTTATCTTCTTATTACATTATGCAAAAACTTGAATTGAAAAGATATTTGCAGGAACATTCAGAGTAGTGCATCAATCAGCTTCAAAGAAGAGAAAATGTTCTCGGAATAGCTTCTAAAAGGATAACTGTCAGTTTTATTTTGGATGAACAAAGGCAGCACCGTAAAAAGCACTTTATTGTAAAAGCATACTGTGCAATTCAATAAATATGCCATATAAATATAAGAGAGAAAAAAGTTCATAATTATCTGATGACTTAAATGTAATTTAAGTAATACTTTTAAAATGCATCTAACAGAGGAGTACTCTTTCGATTGGGTTCTGAGTTCTGAAGCCCTCATTAGGTGATAACTTAACTCTCTCTGATAACATAAGGATTTGAATGGATTAGTCATGGTCCTGTTTTTTAATATATCTCAGAATGATACAGAAAAGAGTGGAAAGCATTAGCAAAAATTTTAACAGCCACTTAATAGTACAAACTTTTCAAAGAAATTTGGTGTTATCAGCATGATATTCAATTTTTTTTTCTCTGCCCATCATGGCTGCTATAAGGCAATTTTGAATTTGAATGTAACTGTGCTGTGGCTTGAAATAACACTTCTCAAAAATTCTTTTGAGCTTTTTAACTTTTTATTTTTTATATAATCAACATGAAATTACAAATTTACTCCTGATAATGTTTTAGGCATGTAATGTTTCAATATCAATCCATTCACCAGTGTCCACGTCTCTCCACCGATGTCTCCATTAGTTTGCTTTTAAAAGAGACTTTTGTTTTTATTTATTATTTTGCATAAATTTTTGCACTGTGGCTTATAGTACTGTTGCTGGTAGGGTTTCATACATAATAATCTATGACCTTTCAGCACTACCTTCTTCCCCTGATTGAATGCTTTCCTCCCCCATAGATGTTTCTCACATGCCTCTCACACCACCTATTCTCCCCCCTTTCAAGAAGCTTGTTTCCTATTGAATAGCATTCTTTATGTTCTTTATTTCCATTGCCTGTGGGTATTCATTATTCTGCCATCATGTATTTTTTGTATTCACATATGAGCGAGATCATTCTGTGTCTGTCACTCTTTCTCTCTCTCTGACTAATTTCACTCAGCATAATATTCTCCAGATCCTTCTAGGTGGCAGCAAATTGCATGACTTCATCTTTTCTTATTGTCAAGTAGTATTCTATCATGTATATGTTTCAAAGTTTCTTTTTCCATTCATCTAATCTTGGGCTGTTTCCAAATTTTGACTACTGTGGATGGCTGCAAAAAATATGGGGTGAGGGCAAATATATTTTCTCCATTTTGCTTTTGGGCCCTTGGGTATAATCCATGAAGGGGAGTTTCTGTAATAATAATTCTATTTTTGGGAACTTTGATATTATTTTCTAGAAATGAGTTAGTCAACATTTTTACCAGTATGAATGAGAGTTAGTTCCCTTCTTACCGCCGCTGATTTTTCTTTTTCTTTTTAATGTTTTCCAATCTCTGTGATGTTAGATGATAACTTCTTGTTGTTTTGATTTGCATTTCCCTAATAATTAGTGATGCAGAACATTTTTCTTTTTGTCCTTCATATTTTTTCTTTAAGGAAGTTTCTGTTTAACTCTTCCCCCTGTTTTATTTTTTATGGGGTTGAGTATTAATTTCTTAGGAAGTTCTCCCAGTACTTTATATACCACTGATATTAACCTTTTGTCAAATTATTGATAGCTAAATAAGTTCTCCCAATCTGTAGGCTCTTTGAATTCTGTTCATCATTTCCTTTGAAGAAAAGAAGCTTCTTAATTTAATGTAGTCTAATTTTCTTATCTTTGTTTCCACTTGCTTGGTCAATGGTGTTTACCCTTGAAAATGCCTTTAGCTTCAATGTCCTGGAGAGTTCTGCTTATGTTTTCATCTATGGACCTTATGGATTCAGGTATGATATCCAGATTTTTTTGGTCCATTTTGATTGACTTTTGTGCATGGCATTAGAAAGAGGTCTGAGATCACTTACTTACATGTAACTGCTAGTTTTCCCTACACTTGTGAAGATACCCTCCTTACTCCATTTCACGTATTTTGCTCCTTTACAGAAGAGCGACTCTAGTTTTTGCTTCAAGATATTCAATTCTATTCCAAATGACTTGAAAAAACACCTCTAAGTATTTATGTTTGTCAGAAAAACACAATGGGATATTATGCAGCTGCAAGGAAGTCATTCCATTTGCTACAACCTGGTTAGAACTGGAAGAGATAAGAACGAAGTAATCCAGAAGAAAGAACAATGCAAGATGATCTCACTTATCTGTGGTATATAAAATAACTGGATGAGGAGTGTCATGTAGTAAAGGGGGAAGTATAAATCTTCCTTGACCTCAGAGAAGGATAGAGAAGGCAAGAAATCAAAGTGGGAAGAAAGATGAGAAAAGGAAACTGGGGAGCAGGGATCAGGACTTTGGTGTATATTGGTGATGTGGGATAGGGGTCTAGCTATAAATCCAGGTACAGACTTATCAACACTGAAAGCATGAGATCTAAGCTGCAACCACTATATTTTGCAGTGTTCCTGTTCAGGTGGCACGTAAGGGATCAAAGTGGAGTGGTGCATGGTGAGGGATGATGGAGTATGGAAGCACTTGTGATGGAAGTTGAAATGGTGCTGGGATTTGTGTTGAAATCTTATATGCCTAAAACTCAACTATCAATAACTTTGTAAATCATAGTTTTTTTAAATAAAATTTCCAAAAAGTAGAAACCATTATTTGTGTAATTGTGAACTTTCTAAATAAGAGTATTGTTCTTACTCTCTTTTAAGAGAGAGAATGCATACCCTTAGTTATAATTATATATACATATATGTATATTTATTTTTTTAGCTTCTGGGACACACCCAGAGATGGTCAAAGCTTACTCCTGGATCTGCATTTACAAATCACTTCTAACAGTGCTCTGAGGACCATATAGGATTTTTGGTGAAGGGAAACTAAGTCAGCTGCATGGAAGACAAATTATGTACCCTACCTGCTATACTACTGCTCCATCCACTATTTTTTTTTAATATTAGAAAGGTTTTAAATGGAAACTTCTAGTAATATAATCTTATTTTCAACAGTTTTCAGGTAATAAACATAAATGTTGTAAAGTTGCCTAATTTTGACAATGCTTTAAAATCTGAAATATGAACAGCCTAAAGAAAATATTCAGATCCAGACATGGAAAACCACAATTCAAATTTTGAGGCTGGGAAAAATTTCTATAGCATTCAAATTTCCCAGAACTTTTCTCTTCTTTTTTTTTTTTTCTTTTTGATTTTGGGACCACACCTGGTGTTGCTCAGGCATTGTTCCTGGTAGATTTGGGGTACCATATGGGATACTAGGGATAGAACCTAGGTTGGCCACTTGCAAGGCAAACACTATACTCGATGTGCTATCTCTCTTCCCTCCCACAACCTTTCTATACCTAATATAAACTTCTAGTTCTGAACAGTCAATTCCCCAAATATAGATAGTATTTAATAATTATTTGATAATTATCAAATTTAATAATTGGTTTATTGAGGTTAAAATACAACAAGAAAAATATTAGGCCAGGGTAAGATAGTAAGAAGTACAGAAGGTACTTCTGTAGTACACAGGTAGGGTGCCTGCCTTACAAAAAAAGGCCAACCTGGTTTCAGTCCCTTGCATCTCCTATGTTCCTGCCGGGAGTCAGCCCTTAACACCGCCGTGTGTGACTCTCACAAAGCTTATATATTTGTTGTTTAGTACTTTGCAGTTCTATATCTGGTTCAAATCCTAGTGATAAAGCCAGGGTCAGAGTAGTAAAAACTGGGGCTTAAGAAGTGAGGGTAAAGGTCCTGGAGATAGAATCGTCAGGGCATTCACATATCTCTAACTAACATCACAGGATGCAGAGAGACACTGAATTTTCTGATCCGTACACTGAACTGACCACCAGATTGACCAAACACTGCTTGTCCCTTAGTAAAAACGAAGTGAAAATTATTTAAAAAAATAAAACCTGCAGGATTTGATAAATGGTGAAAAGGAACACCGGCTTGATTTAAAATTAAATGTCAAGTGCACAGGCCCATGACAGAGAACATGGGCATATCTTTATTCTTCATTCAGAAAGCTGAGTGGAGCAAACTGGAATATTTGAAGGAGATGGAGGTAAGTGGCAGCAAAGAAAGCAGAGCCGGATGTGAGATGAAAGTGACTTAAATGGGGATGTAACAGAGAAGACAGGAACACTTACTCAACATGTGTCATTTCAGGTACAACAAACATAAGAGTCCCAACTCAGCTGAGCTGAACTGAGTGGTACTCAGAAATTTCTTCAAACTCAACCTAGGATTCTTGTCTGTAAACCTTCTCATAACCTTTAACAACCTACATAGTTGAACTGTGTGGATCAAATTACAGAACTCAACCCAGGTGCCTGTCCAAAAGTAAGAGCTTAATAAATGTGGTCTGCTATTGTTGACTTCAGAGGTCTATAAAAATCAGGTCATATGTGAATCTTGCTATTTTTTTGAGGTGTCCTCTCCCAGATTGGATATCAGTGAGTTTTCTGGAAATGAGAAAGTGCTCTTATTAATCTTTACATTCCCCCTAACTGTTTGGTATATGGTTGATATAAACACATATTGATTTAACTTTTTTTTTTTAAAGAAAGAAAAGGTGTTACTCAATCTGCCATTTTCACCAGGCATGTTTCATTTTTAATATTGAGATGACAAATTTTGGGGAGTTAAAAAATGGGAGCTACATTCTGGGAGGGCACAAACCATTATTGTGAAGACAACAGGGCAATTGTCTTTTAAGTGCAGTCAAATCCAAAATCTAACCTGCTACAAAGGGAAGCTGCAGTGCTGTTCTTGAGGGATCCGAACACCCAATAAAATAATATATGATTGCAACTATATATGTCATAAAGCATCAGAAGTTCAGTTGCATCAACACATCTACACCTAATAGTGAACCCAACTAAAGTAAAAAATACTGTGCTAAAATGCCAAACAATTTGAAGAATTTTATTTGAACATTTAGATTCCTTGTCCCACCACATTGAGGATTTGCACGGTTATCTATTGCTGTTATTTTATGGAGTTAACTTGTAAGACTTTTTATCTTTCTAGATAGTACATTTTATACTTCTTCAAGTGTATGTTACTACATCACACATAATACCACAGTAGCTATTTCTCCCCACCACAGTTCACTGAATTTCACTCAACCTTTTCTGCTCTCCAACCTTCCCTTCTCCAACCATAACCTCAGTTTCAGGTATTACCTATTTATTTTATTGATTTATCTTTCTACTAAAAGTTCCTCTTTAAAACTTAAATTTCAAGACTGTTGAGTCATATTTTCTGACTTATTAAAAATTCTAGAAATTTAGCCTTCACCAAGAAATGAAATATTCTAATTAAAAGATGATCAATACAGGTTAAGCATTCCAAGTACAAATAAGTATAGCCTACAGATTTTCAACTGAACTTAGGCTTACATGTGACATTTTTATTTGTTTAAAAAGGTTTAAATTTTATAGTGGCCATACAATAAAATATTAAGCTCTAAATTAATCTAAATTAAAATATGTTTCTCTATACATTGTCAGTTGGATTCATAGAAGTCACATGTGCTACATCTTAGCCCATACATGATGCTAAAACTAGCTAGTCTGAAAAGCTAGCCAGACTTTCTTTAAAACTAACAAAATAAGACTGGGTGAGAAATGAATCGCTTGTGGTCACCAAATCATAGCAGTACTACGCAAGCTGAGCAATTGAGTCAAAAAACTCAAAAAGTCAGGGACATTTAAAATAAGAAAAATATTTCAAATAACAGGATATGAAAGAGAGTACTTTATACCCATTAAGAAAAGGTAGAGATCTCTGAAACATTGGAAAGCAGCCATAATGAATGAGATTGGTTGTTGTTGTTGTTTTTTTTTAAACACAAATTCTGGCATCTCACAAATAACGTATGTTCCATAGTATGTGTCAGTTGCTATGGTAACAACCTTTCTTTTCTGAAACAGTACACAGATGTGTGCAACATACTAACTTGATGGTTATAAATTATGGCTTTTCTCATAGTTCAATAACTTAAGCTTCTACATCTTCAAAATCTCTGAAGTTTCTTTTATTACATTTCTTTTATGAGATAATTTTCCTTGTACATTCAACATGAGACAGTACCCTAACAGGCCAAGAGGAGTTATGTGAAAGGAAAGCACATCACATAAATTGCAACAGACTGAATAGTACTGTTTTCTGCAGAGTAGAGATGAAATGAAGAGAAAAATTCTTTTAAAATAGTAAATGTCATATAAAATAGGGATTAAAAATAAACTGCTAGCAAAATATTGCAAATGAAGCTATGGATTGATTTATTTATATAGGTCAAATATAAAATATTTGCTATTTTATATTAAGAGAACATTAATTCTTAGTGATATTCCAAATGAATATAATCTTATCACTTAAAATAATGTGGAGCTGGTAAAATTGTTGCTGATACATTCATTGAATACCTAAAACACAATATGTCTAACTTATAATTCCTGGTTCTTTAATTAAAAAATTTCAGGGAATAGAAAGATAGCACAGTGGGTAGGGCATTTGCCTTGCATGTGGACAACTGGGTTCAATCCCTGGCTTCCCATATGGTCTCCAGAGTCCTACCGAAGTGATTTTTGAGTGCAGAACCTGGAGTAACCCCTAAGTACTGTCAAGTGTGATCCAAAACTTATTTAAAAAATATTTCAAATAAATGAATGGTATATAAAATTAAGTAATAAGTGGATAAATTAACCGGATTATTTGACTGCAAGTGAAGCATTTTAAATTTTAGCAAACCTTTAAACTATGAGAAAATCTACAAGGTCTATTTAATTTTAAATAGATTTGAATTAAATTTAATCAAAATATTAATTTTAACATTCCTTTATCAGGTTAGAGACATTCATATATATATATTTACTGGTAAGAATATCTATGTGTATATATTGTATATATATATATAAAAAAATATATATATATATATATATACACATTTCCTTTTTGGTTTACACAAGTTTCTGTTGCAACTACTCATTTCTGCTATTACCGTCAAAGGCAGACATAAACAATTTCAGAAATAACTGAACCTGACTATGATCCAATAGATCATACTTTAGATATCATGTCTTTTCTTTTTTCTTATATCTAACAAATTTTTGTAACTTATTGTCCTACCACCCATCTCCAAATCTTCCCTGATCATCCTCTTCCTGGCCAGTAGCTCTAAGATGAATGAGAATTTTCTTGGTGAGTCTTTATCCCTTCTAGCCCATCTCACTGCTGTCACAGTGAAATGCTGTATTTCTGTATTACACTGCTGTCTATTTTTGCCTTGCTCATAGCCACTCTGGTACAAAATAGATGCTCAGTGAGCATGTTCATTTGAATGGAATACAAGTCTGTCTGAATCCAAAGATGATTATTATTATTCTTTGGTTTTTGGGTCACACCTGATGATGCTCAGGGTTTACTCCTGGCTATGCATCCAGAAATCATCCCTGACTTTGGGGGACTATATGGGATGCCAGGTATGGAACTGAAGTCTGTCTTGGGTCATCTGCATGCAAGGCAAATGCCCTACAGCTCCAGACCCCTAAATCTTATTCTTTAAGTGGATTTTCAATATTCTCTTGTAAAAAATGAGGTCATCTTCAGAATAATTTGAGGGATTTATAGAATCAGACCCCTGGAGACCTCTGTACTCTGATAAAATCCTACCTCCACATATTTCTGGATGAATCCAAAGATCATCTCCCATGGAAAGTGAGAAAAGCTGGTGATTCACTTTGGAATGTCCATTTTCTGTCACAGCTTTTGCTGATTATCCTACTGTGTCCACTGGATGTCCTGACTTCCACTAAACTTTTATGTCTAGTGCATTTCTCAGTCTGCACTGGATGTGTTGGATGCTGTAAGTCAATACCCCTTGTTGACTGTGTTTCCAGACTTCACATAGTAGTGGCCATTGCTTCTGCTGATCTTAGCTGTCTCCTATGCTGAGAAACCATGACTCTGAACATTGCTGCTGCTGCAGTTGCCTGAGTCTTCTGCTGCCACTGCTTCTACTTTGGACTCTCAGCTTCACTGAGTCAACCCGTCAGAGGAAACAGTGGCACACATCACAAAGAACAGGAACACTCAGTGCTGGCGGGGATGTGGAGAGAAAGGAACTCTCATTCACTGCTGCTAGAAATGCCTACTAGTCCAGCCTTTATGGAAAACGATATGAAGATTCCTCAAAAATCTGGAAATTGAGCTTCCATATGATCTAGCTATATCACGCCCAGGGATATACCATAGGAACACAAAAACACAACACAAAAATGTTTTCTGCACACCTATATACATTGCAGCACTATTTACAATTGCTAAACTCTGGAAACAACCAAGATGCCCTCCATCAGATAATGGTTAAAAAAACTGTAGTACATATACGCATTGGAATACTATGCAGCTGCCAGAAAATATGAAGTCATAAAAATTTCCTATACATGATGGACATGGAAACTATTATGCTGAGTGAAATAATTCAGAGGAAGAGAGATAGCCACAGAATAGTCTCACTCATCTGTGGGATTTAAGAAAAAAGAAATTATTATATTAATACATGGGGATAATAGAGATAAGGGCTGGAAGGACCAGAACACAATATGAAGCTTACCATAAAGAGTGGTGAGTACAGTTAGAGAAATAACTACACTGACAACTATCATAACAATGATAGTGAGTGTGAGAAATAGAATGTCAGGGAGGAGGGAGATAAGGGACATTGATGGTGGGAAGGTTGCACTGATGAAGACGGGTGTTCTTTTTTTATAACTGAAATCCAACTACTAATATGTTTGTAATCATGGTGATTAAATACATATATTATTAAAAAAACAGTGCTATCAGAAACAGTAGCCTCTTTTCTATTTTCTCAACAGAGTGTTTCTTAGCTAGTGCTGTGTATCCCAAGACCTGATTGTATTTCTACTTTTTCTTACTGCCATCCCTCTTCTTGGGTATGTACAATATGAGGCGTTTTGTGTTCCAGGCTCTTTTGGGGAACCTGGTATATGTTAACTAGTATAATCTTCATGAGTCAGGAGCATTGCTATCATCTTCACTAAAATCTGAAATGTTACTTAACTTGTTTAAGACAACAATAGGTGACAGAACCGAGATTTGAATCTAGTTAAGTGGGTTTTAGAATTCATGTTCAGTAGGCAGCAGTCTTTCAGGAACTTGATATTTAATATGTCCATGGAATTGGCTGGAGACAGATAAAGATCAATGCTACACTATAACCCCAAATCTTCCTCCCTTACCCTGTCATTCTGGGCATCATAGTTCAACTCTTTCCTTCGCCTGCCCGCAGAGATTTCTAGATGCATACTATTGGTTTTGCAACTAATGTATGCAACTGTTTGCAACTCTTTCTGACTTTGAATTCACTTGAGAGCTGTTCTCTTCACACCATCTGTAATGGTTAGTTAGAATAAATGCCCGAGTGTTGTTTGTGAAACAAAAGTAGAGTCATGAGGGAATCTCTTCAGGGAAGAAAATGAATTTTGAACTGGCCCTTGAAAAATAAATATGATTCTGCCAGTTAGAAACTTTGGAAAAGGACAGAGATAGACCAAGAAAGAGGCCAGGGCAAACTACATAACATGCGACAGAGGACTTGGCTGGGACATGGTAAGAGAAAAATTCCAATGACTCAATGACTTTAGAAGTGAGCTTGTAAGCAAGGATCAAAGTAGAAAAGTTGAGGGGAACCGGCAACAACTCTTACATTGAATTTTCTTTCTCCAAAAAATTACTGTAGGAGTTGAGATCATTCTTAAGTATTATATTTTACTGTAATGGTCCCAGAAAGTTCTAGAACTACTGTTTAGAGGTTCACATCTAAGGAGGTGATGTTGCACTTGCACATCTAAGCAGGTGATGTTGCACTTGATCATCTCCAATGGTATTTATTATACAAGTCTTCTCTGAACTCTCAACCATCTTCTAACTCTGAAGGTTATGAAACCAACTTGATTCTAGGACGTCTTGTCACTAGAGATACTCTAGTCTTCCTGGACAACTAATTAGGCAGTTATCTAATTACTTTAAATTTACTCTTATGATTTCTTTCAACTAGTTGGCTAATGAATTTCCTTTGTGACATCATAATACTCCAACTGCTAAAATATATATCTTCCCTTTGGGGATCAAATGCTACTTGAAATTAATGAGTCTCCTTTATACCAACTACTTTTGGATTTTGTCAGGTCTGTCTGTAAGAAATATTTAGACTTTTCTGACTCTTGTCAGAATAGAGATCTTAGTTCTTTGATAAGTTGCATAAAACTGTGCAGAGAGAGTAATCCAATCAATATATCTGTGTGCTTCCCTTGACCCACTTCCTCACCAAGGAATAGAATGCATAGGGAGCCTGAAATGATTGTTAAGGCAATAGAAGATCAGTTTATAATTTAATGAGTCCTTTGAGAAACTAAAAATAAAGCATCTGTCTGAAAAAGTGCTCAGTATTCTTGTAATTTTTCCCCTATTTTCTCAGAGTCAATCTAAGCATGTAAATTTTACTATGAGTTTTTATACAATAGTGGAATCCTCTTTTAAAAGAACTACAACAAATGCTTATAATAAATTATACAGTAAAAATGAAGATGAGGTAGTTGAAGGGAGTGTTTGGTGCATGTTAAAATTTCCACAGTGGTTCGAATCCCAGCATCTCATATGGTCCCCCGAGCCTGCCAGGAGTAAATTCTGAGCCTTGAGTCAGGAGTAACCCTGAGCGCTGCTGGGTGTGACTCAAAAACAAAAACAAACAAACAAACAAACCCCCCCAAATCTCCCTTTCTATTCACACTCTACAGTGATCCCACCCCTATACTCAGAAACTATAGAATTCTGAATAATAGGTATAAAAATTCCTGCTCTGTTATATTCCATTATGCTGACATATTCTTATAAAATAATGCATATATAAAAAGTGTATAAAGAGGGGAGCCTTCAAGGTGGCACTAGAGGTAAGGTATCTGCCTTGCAAGTGTAGCCAAGGAAGGACCTTGGTTCAATCCCCAAGCGTCCCATATGGTCCCCCAAGCCAGGAGCAATTTTTGAGCACTTAGCCAGGAGTAACCCCTGAGCATCAAATGGGTGTGGCCTGGAAAAAAAAAGAATAGCCTAGGGGCCGGAGAGATAGCATGGAAGTAAGGTGTTTACCTTCATGCAGGACAGTGGTTCGAATCCTGGCATCCCACATGGTCCCCTGTGCCTGCCAGGGGTGACTTCTGAGCATAGAGCCAGGAGTAACCCCTGAGCACTGCTGGGTGTGACCCAAAAACCAAAAAAAAAAAAAAAAAAAAAAAAAAGAATAGCCTAAAAAGTGTATGAAGAAACATTATGTTTATTTATTCTTAATTTTTGGGTCACACCCACCATTGTTTAGGCTCTGTACACATGAATCATTCCTGACAGGCTCTGGGAACCATATGGAATGCCAAGAATTAAAATCAGGTTAGCTGTATGAAAGGAAAGAGCTTTACCCCTTGTGCTATTATTCTGGTTTCCTACAGTTCAGGTTTCTTTTCTAGTAATGCTTGTGGGACCTTAGATTGTGCTGGGATCGAACTTGAGTCAATCACCATGCAAAGCCAGCACCTTATACACTCTACCTCCAAGAAGAAAAATTTTGAGAAAGATCTGGTTTTAATAGAAAATTATTCTAGACTTGAATTCTCTCAATTACCATTGACAATGGTATAACTTTTTAATACTCTAAAGAAAACCATAGAGCAGTTGTTCTCAGAGGCATTCCTTCCACGGGACTTCTATTCCCATAATAGTTCTTGTATTATATTACACAGATTATTATTATTGCCAAGGGGGTAGGATATTCTTTTGCTTCAGCACTAATTATTGCTTTAATATCAATATTGGGAAGGGAGAAGAACCAAATCCTCAAAAAATATAGCCTTAAATCACATTCAAATGAAAATGAACTTAGGGCTGTTTGTAGTCTCATTCTATCATATTTACTGTGCTCCAAATATTACACAAGTAAATCATGAATATTGAAAATTTAGTAAAAATACATATAATGACATATGGCTTCACATTTTTAAAATAACCTTTTATTTTAACACTGTGGTTTACATAGTTGCTCATAATACAGTTATTTGTTTGCGTCCAATTTTCTGACACAAATCCCACCACCAGTGTAACCTTCCCTGCATGACTGTCCCTAGTTTCTCACTCGTCCCCCAAACTTGCCCTTGTAGGTATCTATAAGTTACTTAATATTGTTTGTTACTACCAAATAGTAATAAAATAATAAAACTTCAATAAAAGAAACTATGTGAGAATTTTCTTGCCTTACAATAGGGTCATTAAGTCATTGTCTGAAGGTTGACTAAGAGGTTGCTAGGTACTAAGATGAGTAGGTTGACTAGGATAATTAGTTTAAGTTTACTAAGATGCTGCCATTGCTGGTTTTGTTTGTTGAGCTCAGGTAGCTTCTATAATAATTTCACATCTACCGTATATACTCCAGTATAAGCTGACCCGAGTATAAGCCACCCCCCTAATTTACCCTAAGACCCCCCCCTAATTTACCCTAAGAAGTGGGAAAACTCATTGACAATGCAGCAGCCATTGATAAATTTAAAAAGTAAAAATATATACCCAAAACAATTGCAATAATTGAGGAATCAGTAAATAAATAAATACATGATTACATTTGCAATACATGATTGTTAGATATACTGTATACCATTAACATACCACACTAATCCATAGTATTCAATGGCAACTTTAATAAAGTGAATAAACCATTTAAGACATTGCAAGTAAATGGTTAAAAATCCTGAATCCTACTTCAAAACCCCTGATCATAAGGATTCAGGATTTATAAGCATTTATTTATATGACTTTATTGCCTTAAATGTTTTATTCACTTAATTAAACTAATTAAGTGCCATTTAATATTCTGGGTTCTATAGCTCAGTGGCATCCAGTTCATTTCAGCCTCCTACCTCTTCAGCTCACTCATGACTTGTGGACTGAGATGAAGCACTGCCCCTTCCAGCAGATGGCAGAAGACAACTGGAGACTACATACATTGGCTTCGGTGTGAAAGCACCAAATCAAATAACCTGTATGACCCAAGTAAAAGCCGAGTTGGGATTTTGTTTTTTATTTATTTATTTATTTATTTATTTATTTATTTATTTATTTATTTATTTATTTAGTGGTTTTTGGGTCACACCCGGCAGTGCTCAGGGGTTACTCCTGGCTCCATGCTCAGAAATTGCTCCTGGCAGGCACGGGGGACCATATGGGGCACTGGGATTCGAATCGATGATCTTTTGCATGAAAGGCAAACGCCTTACCTCCATGCTATCTCCCGGGTCCCATAT
>PVKC010008777.1:5856-27746 GCA_004027635.1 Crocidura indochinensis
AAAAAAAAAAAAAAAAGAAAAGAAAAGAAAAGAAAGAACTTCTTGGCCTTATCTTCAGGTAGAACTTCTCTTTTTCTCTCCAAATCACAACAGTCCCTGTCCATTGAACACACTGGCATTCTTCAAGCCCCTCTGTGTCATATTTGTGTGACAGTCACCTTCTCCAAACTGTCAGCACCTTTTCTAGGTAGATATGCCACTGCCTGTCCCAATGCTCTCTGGAGATAACTTAACACAATTCCAGTAATGCTGTGTTATGCAACATGCTATGTGCTGGCCTTTCCTTACCATTCTGCTTGCTAAGGGTACAAACTATTACTAGTAATTGCTTCTAAATCCTTAAGGACTTGGGCATATGTCTGGCACATGGATGCTTATTGAACGAATAAACAGATGAATAAATAAGTGAGTAGAGAATGTGGGCCAATCCTATTTAACACTTGGATTTGGATGCAAACTTGTGTACATCTGGTGTCTAGTACCTATTGACCATGGGAAGTAGATTCAAACAGAGAGAGCAAGAATCCTTATTAATTTCTTAAATTGAAGCCATTTTTAGCGTAGAAATTTATAACTAGATCACAATAGGGCACCACAGCAATTTGTTTTAGTTCTTCAAATCAATTCAAACCCCGTTAATACTTAATTTAATTATCTGTGTTTCCCCCCTACCCCGGAACATTAACAGATGTGTTATTAAGCTGTTGGGTCAGCTATAATTGGTCATCTCTTTGTGAATTAAATTTTAAAAAGGAAAACTAAGATGAAAGAATAATCAGATTTCCTATTTATGTAAGGCAACCAAGTTAAATTTTATTTACTTTCTAAATATATATTATTTCCTTGAGAAGCAAGCGTTTCTTTTTTATACGACATAATTTCAATAAATCTTATGTAGAGTTAACAAATAAAATTTTAAGTAATAGTATTACATATTTAATAAATGTAGCAAGTATTGAATGATGCTTGAGAACACCAAGAAGTATCTAGAGGCAAAGATGGATTGAGCAGACTGCTCCTTAAAAGGGAGATATAGAAAGGCATCAACAAAAGACCAAAGGAAACACAACAAGAGAAATGATTCAGACAATTGAGTTGGGGGAGAAGCGATAAGGGAGGGGAGTTAGGCTCCGTAGGAGAGGGACATGTGTACCCTGAGAAAGGGAGTGGTGTTGAAATTATGTGCATGAGGCACCATTATTAACAGTGCTATAAGCTGTAGAACCTTAATTTTACAAAGGGATGGTAGCTGGTGGCCAATAAAAGCACATGAGCCTTGAGGACAGTCTGATGAGCAAAGCTATGAGCAAAACTGGTACCATAACACATTTCAACATACCAAGTTGCTTTGACTATTTTGAAGTCTTGAACTAGTGACATGGTTGACGGTGGAGAGGCTAGTTTGGACTATAAATAAAAGAAGATGTGGGATACAAGAGTCCTTTAAACCACAATTCTTTACAATTAACAAGTATGGGCATTAGAGTATGTTACAAATGTCAGTCACCCCAGACATCACTATCAAGCATTCCTGTACTTGGCCCCATAGGAAATCTCTATTGCTTCTTCATCCAAGGCAATGAATCAGCTAAACAGTTACATTTCTTCTGATAGAACATGATGTTGGAATAAATCCATGGTTTTCAACTGGGGATGACTTTACCTTTGAGGGATATTTGGCAATGTCTGGAAACAATCTGATTATTGTGACTGGAAGGATGGACTAGTAACATCTAGTGATAGAAGCCAAGGATGCTGCTAAAAGATCCTACAATACACAAGATAGCCCCTTAATAGGAATTATCTGACCACAAATAATATGCTTATGCTAAAAACCCTAGTTTAGTTTAATCTGTGGCCTAGTATCTTTATTGGGGATCCTTAGGTGAAATTGAATACTGACATGAAAATTATTTTTTTCTTTTTCTTTTTTCTCCTGGTAGTGCTTGGAGGAACATATAGAATGCTAGGGATTGAATCTAGAGCAGGTCTATACAAGGCAAACTTTACCAATCTGCTGTACTATTGCTCTGGCTGCCCATGAAGCTTCTAATATTAGATGTCTTACTTATGTAAAGCACATAGTTATAGTCCCTCTTTTACCCAGTTTACTTCTACCCAGAACTTCAGAATATGGTCTGTTTACTTTTAGAGTCTTTGCAAACATAATCAATTAAGGATATTGAGATAAAATAATAATTATGGATTTAGCATGAATTGAGATATAGGGAAGGAAGTGTTTTGACAAAGACAGGAGCTGAAGATTAGAAGATGTTTTAAGCTAAGGAAATCGAGGAACTACCAAAACCTGGAAAAGGCCAGAAAAGGCCTAGAACCTTCAAAGAGAATGTGATGTTGTTAGTGCCTCTGATCTTCTGAACTCTAAGAGAATAAACTCCATGGTTTCAGGTAACCCAGTTTGTGGCCATATGTTATGGCAACTCTAGAAAACTACGTAATACAGATGATATGCCTTTTTTATAGAACAGGAGATTTCTTTTTCTTTCTACCTGCCCAACATTTCATTGACCTTTTATATTCTAATGGAATTTTTAAAAATTTAAACACCATGGTTACAAGGTTGTTCATGCTACAAATTTTTTGTTACAAATAAAGTTGTTCATGATTGACTTACAATGTACAACTTTCAGTAGTGCCATTTCCCACCACCAATGTCAAGTTTCCTTTTGTTGTTGGTTTTTTTTTTTTTTAATAATAGCATTCCAATTTTTCTTCTGCTTTCTCATTCCTATAGGTTCACAGTAGGGTTGGTCTACCTCCCATTCATATGTCTCAACCAGTGGGTGAATCGATTGTTTAGGATTGGGTTTATAGCTCGAGATATTCTGTCTTGAGATTTTCCACAAAATTCTTTCAGCTGAAGTCATCACAACGTATTTTGCTAGTGACTAGCTTTGCCACCCTGTGGAGAAATCTTGCTAAAAGTAAATTGAACAAAGAAGCCTTACAGTCCAGAGGGAAAGACCATGTCCTCATGATTTTATTAGAACCCCTGACTTGGTCTATTCTTAAAATTCACCTCTTGACATTTCTGACCATGTATCATTGAGTTTCTCACCCAATCCAATCCTTTTTTGTTGTTGTTGCTGTTTAAGTCAGGATGAGTTGGGTATCTATCAGTTGAAAATAACTAAAAGACTTCTGACAAATAGAATTCCTAGATTTTGTTAAAATTAGATTGGAGAGACTGTCCAAGCAAACTGTGTAGGAATTCTTAGCCTTCTCTATTATTGCTAAAAAGGTTTGTAATGCTGGATTTTAAAAAGGTGTTTCTCAGTTGAGACCCTACAATATTCCAAGGAGGATAAGGTGAAATTGAGTAAATGAGAATCCAGTGCACATGACTAAGAGCCCAACAGAGATGTTATGAGGATAAGAGGAAGGACATATGGTTGAAAGGGGCTACTGTAGGAAAAAACAGAAACATGCATAGAATGAACATTGTATGATCGCAGTAATTGGAGGACATTCACAAACCCAGGTTTAAGGTCTCTTTGGCTTAATGAATTTGGATTTTAATAAATTTCTGGGATCATGAAATATCAGAACTTAAACTGAGATCAGATATTAACCAGTTATCAGTCAGAGTTAATTTTCAAATAAAAGCTGGTAGGAAAAAGAATACTTTTTATTTTAATTATTTTATTTTATTTTTTATTTGTAAATAATTATTTTATTTAAGCACCGTGATTACAAAATTGTTTATGATTGAAGTTTCAGTCATACAATATACATCACCAGTGCAAGTTTTCTTTCATCAATGTCTCCAGTTTTCCTTCCCCACCCCTGTTCACCCTTCAACATTTTACTTCTCTCTCTTTCTCACCCCTTTTTGGTTTTTGGGCCACCGCTGGTGACGCTCAGGGGTTACTCTGGCTATGTGCTCAGAAGTCGCTCCTGGGACACCAGGGGATTGAACCGTGGTCCGTCCTAGGCTAGAGCTGGCAAGGCAGACACCTTACCTCTAGCGCCACCACGCCGACCCCATCCCCTCTTTTTTGACACTGTGGTTTGCACTTTTGTTAGTAAAGGGGTACCATGCATATCACTTTATCCTATTTCAGCACCCCATTTTTGACCAGAGGGACAAGTTCCAACTATCATTGTCATAGTAGACCCTTCTTTACCCTAACTGAACTCCCAGCTTATTGTGGCAAGCTTCCTACCATGGATTGGTTCTTCTGACACCCATCTCTATTGTCTAAGGATATTAGTAGCATACTATCTTTTATTTTTCTTATATTCCACAAATGGTGAGATCAAGAATATATTTTATAATCACAATCTAGAGCATTAGAAATATTAATTTTAAATATTCTTAAATAACATGTAGCTGTCAGGAAAAATGATGTCATGAAATTTTCTTGTACATGGATGGACATGGAAACTATTATGCTGAGTGAAATTAGTAAAAATGTGAAATGAGTAAGAGGGAGAGAGATAGACAGAATGGTCTCACTCATCTGTGGGATTTAAGAAAAATCAAGGATAGTCTGGTAATAATACTCAGAGACAAAAGAGATGAGGTTGGAAAGGACCAGCACAGGATATGAAGCTTACCACAAAGAGTGGTGAATGCAGTTAGAGAAATAACTACATTAACAACTATCATGACAATGATGCTGAGTGAGAGAAATAGAATGCCTGTCTCGAATACGGGCAGGGAGTGGAAGAGGAGGGAGATGGGGGCTTTGATGGACAGGTTGCATTGGTGAAAATAAATTTCAGAGCCCAAAACATATATCCTTAAATAAGCTTCTTAAATCCATCCATCTAAAATAAGATCTATTGGGGAAGATTTTTCTAGCAGAACTCCTTTATCATACATATATCATGTGAAAAAAGATGAACTTGTAAACCACTCAGCTATATTCAGTTCATAAGTGAAGAGAAATATCTAAGACTCACCTGTGTGGGTCAGCATGACCTTTCCAAAATGTCTGTCTCACTTTGCTTTGGTTCCTCTGTCCTTCTGTTCCTGGAAATTCCTTCATAAACAGAGCTAACACTCTGCTTGCTCATTTTCTCTCCTTTGATCACATGCAGACATCCACTGGCAAAAAAAAAAAAAAGGAAAGAAAGAAAAAAAAACAAGCAAACAAACAAAAAACAAAAGCAGCGATGTTTGAGTCTTTATGTTTGTTGTGAATTGAATCAGTCATGTGGTATTGGGGACCATATCTTTAAGTTGATCCAATTGTTCTTGATGCTTAGGAAGTGCTTTGTTTTCATACTTTATTTCACATAGCCACAGAAATTTAATTTTTTCTTTGCCTTTTTTGGGGGAAGGGGGTTTATGCCCAGTGATGCTCAGGGGTTACTCCAGGTTTTGCAAGCAGGAATCACTCCTGGCAGGCTCAGGGACTGTAAATGACACTGGTGAAGTCAGATCCCATGATGTAGACGTCGTTGGTGAGGTTGTATCCTAGGCCAATAGAACACTCACAAAGAAGCATCCATCTGTCACTCCAGGAGAAAAACTCAGTTCATTCTAGGAGGGGAATGGATATTTATATTAGGGAAGAGTAGGGTGTGGACTCAGCCAATCGAGTAGAATGTGAGAGGGGGTTAAAACAGGGTGTGTGTTTATGGAAAACAGGGTAAGGAAAGTAAGGAAAGTAGAATGTGTACTTTGGGTGTTAAAACAGGGTGTGTGCGTAAGGTGATTAGCTACAGGGGACCTATAGGATACCGAGGATTGAACCCAGGTCAGCTGCATGCAAGACAAATGCCGTGCTATTTTTCCGGTCCTCCTCATAGATTTTTGTAAGGCTCCCTCATTTTGTATTTGTATGAGAGAATAACTTCTCTCATGATTCTTTTAGCATTGTGTGGCAGAAAGAGAAGCATATTTCTATCCTGCTGGAATGAAAGAAGATGTATTGATTGAATCTCTCCATCTCCTCCACCCCCCGCCCTTCCTTAACATGGGGATATCTGATGCTCTCTTGAGAAGATCTCAGAGAAGAGACTAAAGCAACACGGAAGCAGCTATTCTTTTTTCCACATAGAATGACCTTTAGATTTTGAGCAAGCTACTGTGTGATTGTGCCCATATGCAGGGCAAGCCAGAGGAAGGGAATGGGGGTATAACTAGGCCTGTATCCCCAGAGTTGAGTTAACCTCCACAGCCCCCTTCAGAACTCAGAGGTATTTCTGAAATTGACCTAAAACTGCAGCCAAGCTAAATAAGCCCCACAAGGACATGGATTTGAGGCATGTGTGAAAGGATCCTGATGCAATATTAACCATTAAAGAACAAAGGCAAATCTTACAGAGGGTTCCCTTGTACTCACAGGCCCTGCTTCTCCTATGAATGCTCAGAGTCCCTTAGATGGTAATATCACCCACACTCTTCATCTTGTGTGCAATGAGCCAATAACTAAAAAAAGGAATGGAAACTCTCTAATATAATAAAAAAAAACTAGGTGTAGCCCATTACCTACCCCCACCCCAAGTCTGCCATCTTAACAGGCACCATTTTTTAAGTTGCATGTTTAGATTAGAGGCTCATGATTTCAATGTTGTTGACTGTGGCTTAGATATTTAGTTCTATTCTTCCTTATTACCACCAATGTACCTGAATCCCTTTGACCCCTGGCCCCTTTTAATTCACATCTGTCTTTCTGGCCCTCCACTCTATTTTTTTCTTTCTCCTCACTATCCCTCTGGGGCCAAGAGTGGTCCAGACAACCCCCACTTAAACCACTGTATTCCCTTATGCAGTTATTCTAAATAACATATATAAATGATATGATCTGGGGCCAGAGAGATAGCATGGATGTAGGGCGTTTGCATGGCATGCAGAAGGATAGTGGTTCAAATCCTGGCATCCCATATGGTCCCCCAAGCCTGTCAGGAGCGATTTCTGAGCACAGAGCCAGGAGTAACCCCTGAGCACTGCCAGATGGGATCCAAAAACCAAAAAAAAAAAAAAAAAAGATATGATTTTGTATTTATCCTTATTTTTCTGTCTTACTTCATTTAACATTATATCCTCCAGTTCCATTCATATTGCAGTGAATTACATGATCTCATCATTCCTTAGAGCTATGTAATATTCCATTGTGTGTGTGTGTGTATATATATATCACAGGCCAGGATTTAAGAAACTGGCAACTTCTATTTGTTTGTTTTGGGATCAAACCCAGTGGTACTCAGAGGTTACTTCTGGCTCTGTGTTCAGAGACTATTCCTGGCAGGCTCAGGGGACAAAATGGGGGATTTAGCATAGGTCAGATGCATGCAAGGCAAATGCCCTACCCATTGTGCTATCACTCTGGCACCTGACAACTTCTACTCTATCTCTTGGAATCTGTATTTTTGAAATAGAGCCACTATTATACTTTTTAAAAAAAATAATATCTTTATTTAAGCACCATGATTACAAACATGTTTGTAGTTGGGTTTCAGTCATAGAAGTAACACCCCTTCACCAGTTCAACTTTCCCACCACCAATGTCACCCATTTCCCTCCTCCCTACCCCTGCCTGTATTCGAGGCAGGCATTCTACTTCTTTCGCTCATTAACATTGTCATGATAGTTGTTACTGTAGTTATTTCTCTAACTGTATTCACCACTTTCTGTGGTAAGCTTCATATAGTAGGCCAGTAATTCCAGTCCTCATCTCTGTTGTCTCTGGATATTATTACAATAGTGTCTTTTATTTTCCTTAAGTCCCATAGATGAGAGAGACTATTTTGTGAGGATTCCAAGTTCTTCTGTGGAGAAGTAAGCAAGGTTCACAACTCTCAGATGAGCTCTCAGTTGGTAGCTAGTCTAGATAAATGAGAATTATGTATTGACAGTGTAGTCTTGGCATCTTGGAAATGGATGCTTCAACTTAACTGCTCTCAACCCCAACTGGAGCTATATGAATAGAGATGGCCTTTCACTGCTAAAATCAACTCAACTAAACTAAAGAAATATTTGTTTTTATACATTTGATGGTTTTAAACCATGACATTTGTGAATACTGGTTAGAGAATGACTAGAGTCCTCCTTGTTCAATACATTTCCTATAATACCATCAACCAACATCTTTGAGAAGGGGACTTAGGAAAAATGCTACATCAGTGGTTCTCACACTGAACCAGATAATTAATTAGAACAATCTGAAAATCTTGTTAAAATTCAACTCACCTATTTCAACAGACCTGGGTAGATCAGAGCACTTACATTTTTAACATGTGCCCCAGTTGCCAAGAACACTGGATAGTCATTAGTTAATTAGATTATAATAGCTCTAACGAAAAAGCAAGCTAGTCTCGGAGGCCAAAAATGCTTTGAGAAAATTAGAGATGTCTTTCTGATTTACCTCCTCTCTTTGCTTTATCATTTTCTGCCTATAAAAAGATCAGTAGTTGGTATTTATAAAGGGGGAGGGAATATTATTTTAATCTATTAGTCATATAGCCAAAGTTTCATGAAATACTTTCATTCAAATTCTGAGTGTTCAAAATGATCAACCTCCAGGACTTCTAGGTATTTCTAGCAGTTTCCCATTACTTATTTTGAGCAGTGTATCCAGAGGTAAAAATATATGCCCTTAAATCAGCAAAACCTAAGCCTCAAAACTCAGGGAGCCTCTTATTTGGTGTGTAACCTTTAACCAATTACTTTCTCTTTCTACTTTTTTTTTTTCCTTTTGGGTCAAGCTCCTAAGGTCTCAGCTCACTGATCTGTAACATTACAATAATCATGTGGCCTTTCATAAGATTGCTGTGAAGATTAAATAACTAATGAACTTCGGGTACTCAGCACAATGCCTGGCACCTAGCAGGAACTGAACAAATATTTTGTATTGTCTGACAAGAGATAAAGCAGGCGACTCTGCATATTATTCAAATGTGGAATGCATACAGAGAAACAGAGAAATGGACTGAATCCTGGCAGTCTTACCTGACACAAAACAGGATCAAATCGCCTAGACCTCTGTTTTAGAAACAGATTCCTAGGCCCTGTCTTACCAATTTGGAATCAGTAAACATATAAGGGCCCACAAAACTGTGCAGATAGGTTTCACTGGATGTGAAATTCAAATGGAATCCTTGCTTCTGACACTGCTGAGTACCACAGACATTATAATCATTTGCAAGATGCATTTCTATGCCAGCATTTTATATATCCTTCCTGGGAGAAGCTACTGTGTTCTTTAGCAAACTGAACTGACATGGCTCAGTCCTATTTTTTTTATCTCCAAAATGGTTGTGTATCCAGCATGTCCAGGATGTAAATTCTGAGTGACCACATCCCCAGCCTTTCTGCTTCCTCAACTTACCTCAGACTTCTTCCTAACCACCCCTAGACCTATATGGGTTCCTTACCCCTCGAATGGAACTTGCATGTCAGTCCTGGAGATTTTAATTAATTGTGTTTCTATTTTTTTTCTTTTGGATCAGATTCTTAAGTGTCTATCATGTTGATAGTACTCAAGGGAGTCTTTTGTTCTGAATAGGTGAAAAATTGTACCCACAAAAAGAGTTCCTCGTCCGATCAATTCTCTCTAACAACTTTATTGATTAGTTGCAGAAACATTTTTCATTTATTAATTATGAAGAAGATGTTTCAGAGATTTCTTAAAGTTAACTATTGTATTTTTTTTAATCCTGTGTTAACATTGACTGATTTACTCAAACTGCTTATCCAGGTAGAGCCTTCTAAAGAGGCATTTGGGGTTCTGGCAGAGGAAGCAATTTAAGTGCCTATACACATAGGCAGTGGGCTGAATCTTCATTTGGGGCTGATTAATCGATCACTTAAGAAAAACAACATAGCTTGTCCTTTTCAATAATGTGTTAGTATCAAAACAGCATCCCATTATGATGTCCAGGCTAGCGATGGTTAATTAATTAATTGCTGCCAGTTAAAAACCGTGTTCGACCCAGGTAAATCTTTCATTTATTAAAATCAATTTTGATAATGGCTTTGTTGAGGGATTTTGGGATGGAGTCAGGAGTCTTGCCTGGCTCCTCCATTCTTGCCTGTCTCTTTCATTTCCCTCCTCTCTCCACCTTCCTCTTTCCTATCTACTTCCCTTCCCCTCCTTCCTCCAGTACCCTGATTAAGCAGGTATCTCAAAGTGCCCCAGTCAGTGAAATTTTGGGTGGAACATCTTCCTGGCTACCTCTGAAGGTCAAAGATTGGCTTACTTTCTCCAGAGTTATGTAGCAGAAAGACTTGCTGGTTTAGTTATGAGGTTTCCTGGGAAGGAAGGATGTCAGTTTCTTTCTGCTCAGAACCTCTCCCCCCCCCCAAAAAAAAAAAAAAAACCAACCATCCTCAGTTCTTTCTTCCTGCATTTCTATGCTGGTCAAGTATCTCTCTGATCCTGTCTACAATAAAGACAGGATCTCTGTTATTCCAAGCTATTTCAGAAGTAGGCTTGATTTGGATTTTAGGAACCAGGCATGGTGCTGGGCACACCACTGGTACCATCCATCATCATGCCCTAGGAGAGATTGGAATCAACTTCTCTAAGAAACTGAAGGAACTTCGTTCTGGTGGGGAGGGACCATCAGTGCAACAGAAAATTCCTACCTCACTTTAAGTGTGTCAGAGGAAAATGGCATTTGCCCCCATAAGGCTCAGAATAAAAAAAAGGAGAGCATTCTGCAGGAGGCATAGGAAGTGGTGGAAGTGAATTGAATTATTAAATGTGAATGAATCAATGAAAATAAAGAGGGAGGTAGTAAGAAGAAAAACAAAAAAGTCAAAACCCTGTTTAAGAAATTAAGGTAAATTTGAGGTGTTGGGTCCCAGAGCAGTGTGAGGGGATCCCCAGTGGGATGACTTGAAAGACTGAGTTAGAAGGAGCTTGAGTTCCCCCAAGAACTAAGTATAAGTTAATAAAACCTCAATACCTTATACTCTGTGTAAGAAGATAACTAAGGAGGGGAGATATCCTATCCTGAGAACATTGGTGAGGAATTCTAGGCTTTGGGGCAAGAGCAGCAAGGAGTGGGTAAAAGGGTCAGAGCAGCAAGGAGTGGGTGAAAGGGTAAGGGAAGTACTTGAAAAGGGTCGGTGTTTCTAAGTTCATTGAATTGCAGAAAATAGGATCTATGTGGTGCTCTTTGTTATTAAGAAATTAAGAGGGGCCCGGGAGATAGCATGGAGGTAAGGCGTTTGCCTTTCATGCAAAAGGTCATCGGTTCGAATCCCGGTGCCCCATATGGTCCCCCGTGCCTGCCAGGAACAATTTCTGAGCATGGAGCCAGGAGTAACCCCTGCCAGGTGTGACCCAAAAATCAAAAAAAAAAAAAAAAGAAATTAAGAAATGGGGGTTGGAAACAGGTAATGATTAAAAAAATCCTTTGTTTCTAAATGAAAAGAAAACAAACTCCTAAAAACCTTAAACTCAATCCCCCACCATCCATCATACGTATGTATCACATAGAGCTCACTGGCAAAATTTCAGTGCATGAGAAAAGGAAGATTGAAGGCCTTTAGAAATGAGCCCTGAGGTTGTTAGCAGTTAGTATGGATTCACTAATAACAAGTCAAACTGACCACATTTCTCTTCTGATAAGATTATAGACTTATGTCTCACAAGTATGACATGGTCGTGGATCATTCTAATTCTAGCAAAACAGCAGGGCTTGGCTGGGGAAGCAGTACAGTGATTAAGGTATTTGCTATGCTTGTAGCTGACCCGACTGCAACTATGGTACTTGAGCACCACTAGGCATGATCCTTGAGCACAGAGCCAGGAGTAAGCCATGAGCAAAACCAGGTGGGGCCCAGAAAAAAAATTATACAGCCCTGCTGATCTTGCCTGGCCTTACTATGGATAAATCTGTAGCTAGTTTGAATATTATCAATAAGGATTCTTGCCAAAAGGAGCTAGATTATAGGGTCAAGATAGGAATTTAGAATTCAATTCCCAACACTACCTTGTTCAACACTTTTTCTAAAAGATGTGAATAAAAGCAAAAAAGGCATGCTTATCAGATTTACAAATATGTCTCCTGTCTAGACAGCATAGTTAACACAGACCAAGAACAAATCAATATTCAAAGTAATTCTGTTAGGTTGGAATATGGAAATACACCTAGAGTACAACAATGAATAAATATAAGTCTGGATTTAGGTTAAAAAAATCACTGAATCAGGGAGATATCTCAAAGGACCAAAACATATGTTTTGCATGGCCCCCTGAACACCACCAGAAGCAAGTCCTGAGCACAGAGCCAGGAGTAGTCCCTGGGTATCACTAGAAGTGGCCCCCAAACAAAAATAAAACAAAATTTTAAATCAATTGCAAAAGCACTACATTACCTAAGTTTGACTTGATGGCAGTTTACTTGAAAGAAAACATATAAGCAGTTTATCCAGCTGAAGAAGCAGGGCAAAGCACAAAACAAAGCAAGTGTATGGCGCTAGGGTAGGTCATAGTGGGGGTATTCCCCTAGATACAGTCTAGTACAAGTGTTTTATAGGAGATGACCCCCTTATATAGGGAACAGGGGAAATGGAAAAATTAGGGAGTCCTTAAAAAGCGATATTAGGCCAGAGGATAGCAAAGTGAGCAAAGTGGATAGGGCATTTACCTTGCATGTAGCTGACCTATGCTTCCTCAAGTACCACCAGGAGTAATTCCTGTGTGCAAAGCCAGGTATTAACTCTAAACTTCACCAGTATGTGTTCCCTTTGTCCCTCAAGTTAAACAAAAAGTGGTATTAATCTAGAAGCCCTCTGGAAACAGATGATAGTATCAATAGTAGCCCTCTGTCAAAGACAGACTCCAGATACTTTTGGGGTCCTGAGGAAGTTAGAACAGATAGATTTTGTCATCCTCCCTCTCTCCACTGAGGGTGAGAGAGCTGTGTGACATTGGTCCTCCAGCACCAACCATTCACTGTGAGGTCTTCTAGGGAATGCTTATTCTTGGCCACTACTGACCATCATAGTCCAAATGGTCTGCCTCCTACCACAGTCTCTAAGATATTATACCCAAACAGGGGTTCACATTCAAGGACCGAAATGCAACTACGAATATTTTTGTAACCATGATACTTAAATAAAAATTATTTTTAAAAATCAGATTAAGATGGTAAAACAAGTAAAAGGCACTGAGTCAGAGAAATAGTACAACAGGTCAGGGGGCTTATCTTGCATGCTGCTCACTGGGTTTGAACCTGGCAACAAATTTGGGCCCCAGCACCATTAGAAGTAATTACTGAGCTTAGAGCTAAGATGGGTGTGGCCTCAAAACATATATATGTACATAGAGAGACAAAAAAATTGTGGCTTATTTTTTCTGGCCAACCATTATCTGAATATATTATTTAATTTTGGTGACACATTAAAGAGGAATTTTGAAATGTTAAGATTTGCTTAGATGGTTTAGGTTTGGCTTTGATGCCATACTCAGCAGTACTCAGGGCTTACTACTCCTGGCTCTGTTCTCAGGATCACTCCTGATCATGTGGAGTGCCAAGAATTGAACACTGTTGATTGCATGCAAGACAAAAGCCTTACCTGTTGTTCTATTGCTCCTGACCCCAAATGTTGAGTCTTTCTCCAAGACAATATTTTCTGAAAGAATGAGGAGTTGTAAGGCTGTTTATCTAAAGATAAAACTAAGAAGTCCCAGTTTGCACTTAAATGTTGAGGAGACAGACTTGTCATTTTCTGTTTGATGCCAAGTAGACAGTTTCAGCTTAACATGTCCAATTGGCAACTTCATTTTCAGCACTCTGCAAACACTTGTACAGAGCTGGATATATTTCTATTTATTTAGCAGGTTGACATTTATGCATGCATACATAAAAGTGTATTTTGGTATCAAAGCTACTGGTTAAAAGAATATCTAAAAAATATTTCAATCTGAGGATATAAAATAATTAAAAGAATCATTTAAAATTTTAAGATATCATCATGGCAATGGATATGAAGAATATTATGCTGAGCAAAGTAAATCAGAGGAAGAGGGGTAGACATAGAATGATTGCACTTATTGGTGGAATATTAAAAAGCATGACAGTGTGGTAAAAATACCAAAGACAATAGAGACGAGGGCCAGGAGGACCGATCCATGGTAGGAAGCTTGCCACAAAGAGCAGGGAGTGCAGTCAGGACAGAGAAGGGATCTCTATGGCATTGATAGTGGCCCACTCTGGGGCCAGAGTGGTGGCGTTAGTGATAAGATGTCAGCCTTGCCTACGCTAGCCTAGGATGAACTATGGTTTGATCCCTGGTGTCCCAAATGGTCCCCCAAGCCAGGAGCGATCTCTGAGTGCATAGCCAGGAGTAGCCCCTTAGTGTCACCTTAGTGTGATCCAAAAACCAAAAAAAAAAAAAAAAGAAAAGAAAAGAAAAAAAAATGATCACTCTGGACAAGAACTAGGTTCTGAAAGGAGATAAAATAATATGCATAATATCCCTTCAGTAAAAATATTTCAAATTACAGTATCTAAAAAGAAATAAAGGAAGAGAGAAGAAAAATTGCTCCAGTGGCAGACAGGAGAGGGGAGAGAAGGAGACAGGAGGGAAACCTGGAACATTGGTGGCGAGAAATATGCAATGGTAAAGACTGTTGTACACTATATGACTAAAATGCAATTATGAATATCTTTGCAACTGTGAAAGTATAAACAATCCTATAATTATTTAATTAAAATTTTATACTAAAGATATCACCATGTCTAAACAATTGAAAAATAACTCCCTATGTGAGTATATATTGTGTAATAATAATGTATGTATGCATGTATATAATAATATAATAAATAATCCCTACATACAAATGTAGGGAGAGATAGAGACATGAATACATAGACATAGATATCTGTTACTCATTAACTCCTATGGGAATACACCTACAAAAAATTGTAATTGGGTGTGATACTGGTCTTTTTGATGTTAATACTAACTCCGAATTGGTGAAAACAAATTCTAATACATCCCTGTGATATAGGATTAAGTCAAAAGCTTTTGTGTTCTGATATGAAGTAATATTCAAGATGCACATTTTTCAAGATGAGATTTTCTTTCTGGTTGGGTTCCTACTTGGTGTCAATACTAAGGGGATCTTGTCTTCTACTGTTGCCCCTAGATACCTGTCGGGGTACTTACTAATCGTGTACAATGAGAAGCGTTCTTTAATTTTTACTTTGCAGGATTCTAGTTTTCCCAAAATGCCTCTGTCATAGGCTGGCTGGAGAGAACCATTGGGAATAGAAATGAGCTTTTGGGATTTAGAATTTATTTTCTTTTGCATTAGAAAAAAAAAGACTCCAAGGACATTTCTTCCTAAAGCTGTTGCAGAGAGAAGCATTTCTTCTTCCCTTTATTTAATATTACTCCAGGCAGGGGACAAAATACTTATTCTTCTAATCCCTGCTTCCCCTGAGGAGGTGATCAGGGAGGCAGTGACCTGGTCCAGTCTTAATGGACATGTGCAAATTAGAGTCCAAGCAGAAAACCAACGCGGAGAAACAAAGAAAGCATCTGCCTGCCAGACACCTGGGTTCACACAGTTCAGGGCTGCGCTGGGCCAGGCGCACCCTGGGAATCCCAAGTCAGAGGCTGGGCAGGGAAGCTGTCAGCTCTCATCCAGGCTGTTCCCAGAGCGCCTGTGACAGTCTGGGACTCCGCTGCAAATCGAATAAGCAGAAAGTCACAGTGTGAATAGCAGATAGAGGAAATGGCTTTCCCAAATGAGGCAGCGTTGATAGGAGGCTAAAAGGACCTTTCAATACTGAGCCTTCCACAACTCTCAGTCTGTTGCTTCCAAAACTTTCTAAAGAATGGATTAGAAAGGATATAATAGCTTAGTCCCTGGTTTCTTACCAGTTGGCTACCTTGTAAGGGGAAACATTTTTGGCAGCCCTGAATTCTGGACAATGCTGAGGAGGTATCAGGATAGCTTCTATGTTCACTGGTAACAAAGCACTTTCATGTTGCGTCTTTTGATTGACCTCAACACCCCCTTGGAGAAGCTCAAAGGGATAGTACAAAAGGATAGTGCATATTTCTTGCACAAGTTTCATTCTCCAGCACCCCAAATGGTCCTTTCAGCCTACAGGAGTGTCCCCTCAGTACAGAACCACGAGTAAGCCATGAGCACCACCAGCTCTGGCCCCCAAACAAAACAAACAAAACAAATAAGCAAACAAACTCCTCTAAGAGAAATGTTTTAGGAAGCAACCTGATTTCTACCAAGACAGGGGTATCAGCATCACACAGTTAGAAATAGGGAGATAGCACACCATTTTGGAGGATGTTCTTTCTGTTGTGTGCTTTCTATCTCATCATGCTACCCCTATAAATCACTCTTCTTTCATCAAATCTCACCCTTGACTCACCTGAATGCCTGACTTCCATCCTGGAGGAGTCATTTCCCCAGAAAAATTGACCTGAAGAGACTGACACACAGCAAGAAGAAAATGCTTCTCAGAGCATTGTCATCCTGATAACATTATGATCTCTGGGAATGACTCATCTACCAGGGATCTTGAACGATGCAAGGCAGGGCTGTATGTTGTGAACTAAGTACTGATGGAGTATGAGCAATTCCAAACAAAGCACAGACAGGGACTCCAGACAAAATGCCCAGAACTAGGAAGCCAGAGAATACAATTGGGGGTGGGAGGGGTACTTGGAGGTGTCCAGATAAATAGACAAAAGGCTTTAAGACAAATGTCACTTATACTGAGTTTTTCCCTGGAAATGACCCAGGGACTGGTTAGGCCATCTATTTCTATATGGCAGGCCAGTTAAAGAAGGGGAAAGTTGGGTTTGGTTGAAGGAGAAAAAGGAAACCTCACTGAACTAAGTTAATGGTAGAACAGTGTTCTAGAACTTCAGATGCAGACAAGACTGCCATCCAAGAGTCTGAAACAAGCTCCCACAGTAAGAAAACGTCATATTTGTGTTTTCCAAAATTATTTATATCAACCTCTGGGGTGCTGTAACGGTGAGGGGGTGGTAAGTAGTTTGGGCTACAACTGGAGGAGAAAGAGCTTTTCATTTGTTCACTTCTTAAAGAAAGTAGTTTTTTGGAAGGGTCCTGAGTAATTGACTTTTTTCTTTTCTTTTCTTTTCTTTTCTTTTCTTTTCTTTTCTTTTCTTTTCTTTTCTTTTCTTTATTTATTTTTATTGGGCCACACCAGGTGATTCTCAGAGGTTAGTTACTCCTGGCTGTGCACTCAGAAATTGCTTCTGACTCAGGGGGGCCATATGAGACAATGGAGATAGAACTCAGGTCTGTCCTGGGTCAGTCACATGCAAGGCAAACACCCTACCGCTGTGTTATCTCTCTGGTTTCGTTGATTTTTTTTAAAGAGGGCAGTGGGCCAAATAAAATTGAGAGCCTCTGAATTAAATAATGGGGAGCAGGAGCCCAGAAACCCAAACCAGAGAAAAGAGTGGTCAATGATGAGAACCAGGAGAGAGGAGAGTGAAAGGGAACAAAAGAGGTTAGTTTGTTGATTTACAGAGCTTTTAGCCTGGTTGAGAGGGAAGAAAGTAGGGGTGTAGGCAAGCTCAGAAAGGGGACTTGTGGCAGAGTGAGGGGTGAGAAGGAGCAGAAGACCTAGACAGTAATCCTAATTCCCTTTCTAACCCAGTTTTTTTAAATTTATTTAAACATCTTGATTACAGATATGGTTGTGATTAGGTTTCAGTCATGTTAAGAACACCCCCCTTCACCAGTGCAACATTCCCACCACCATTATCCCAAATCTCCCTCCATCCCACTCCACCCCCTCCTGTACTCTAGACAGGCTTTCCAGTTCCCTCATTCATTCACATGATTATGGTAGTTCTCAGTGTAGTTATTTCTATAACTGCACTCACCACTCTTTGTGGTGAGCTTCATGAAGTGAGCTGGAAGTTCCAGACCTCCTCTCATTGTCTCTGAGGATTGTTGCTAAGATGATTTTTATTTTTCTTAAAACCCATAGATGAGTGAGAATATTCTGCGTCTCTCTCTCTCTCTCCCTCTGACTTATTTCACTCAGCATAATAGACTCCATGTACATCCATGTATAGGAAAATTTCATGACTTCATCTCTCCTGATGGCTGCATAATATTTCATAGTGTATATGTACCACAGTTTCTTTAGCTATTCGTCTGTTGAAGGGCATCTTTGTTGTTTCCAGAGCCTGGCTATTGTGAATAGTGCTGCAATAAATATAGGTGTGAGGAAGGAATTTTTGTACTGTACTCTTGTGTTCCTAGGGTATATCCGTAGGAGTGGAATAGCTGGGTCAAATGGGAGCTCAATTTCCAGTTTTAGGAGGAATCTCCATATGGCTTTCCATAGACGTTGGACTAGACAGCATTCCCACCAGCAGTGGATAAGAGTTCCTTTCTCTCCACATCCCTACCAGCACCGATTGTTCTCATTCTTTGTGATGTGTGCCAATCTCTGTGGTGTGAGATGGTATCTCATCGTTGTTTTGATTAGCATCTCCCTGATGATCAGTGAAAAGGAGCATTTTTTCATGTGTCTTTTGGCCATTTGTATTTCTTTTTTATCAAAGTGTCTGTTCATTTCTTCTCCCCATTTTTTTGATGGGGTTAGATGTCTTTTTCTTGTAAAGTTCTGTCAGTGCCCTGTATATTTTGGATATTAGCCCTTTATCTGATGGGTATTGGGTGAATAGTTTCTCCCACACAGTGGGTGGCTCTTGTATCCTGGGCACTATTTCTTTTGAGGTGCAGAAGCTTCTCAGCTTAATGTATTCCCATCTGTTGATCTCTGCTTCCACTTGTTTGGAAAGTGCAGTTTCCTCCTTGAAGATGCCTTTAGTCTCAATGTCATGGAGTGTTTTACCGATGTGTTGTTCTATATACCATATGGTATCAAGTCTGATATCAAGGTCTTTAATCCATTTGGATTTTACCTTTGTACATGATATTAACTGGGGGTCTATGTTCACTTTTTTTGCAGGTGGCTAACCAGTTCTGCCGACACCACTTGTTGAAGAGGTTTTCCCTGCTCTACTTAGGATTTCTAGCTCCTTTGTCAAAAATGAGGTGATTGTATGTCTGGGGAACATTGTCTGAGAACTCAAGCCTATTCCACTGATCTGAGGGTCTGTCTTTATTCAGATACCATGCTGTTTTAATAACTATTGCTTTATAGTACAGTTTAAAGTTGAGGAGAGTAATGCCTCCCATACTCCTTTTCCCTAGGAGTGCTTTAGCTATTTGAGGGTGTTTATTGTTCCAGATGAACTTCATAAGTGTTTGGTCCACTTCTTTGAAGAATGTCATGGGTACCTTTAGAGGGATCGCATTAAATCTGTACAATGCTTTGTGACATATTGCCATTTTAATGATGCTAATCTTGCCAATCCATGAGCAAGGTATGTGTTTCCATTTCCTTGTGTCCTCTCTTATTTCTTGGAGCAGGGCTTTATAGTTTTCTTTGTATAGGTCCTTCACATCTTTGGTCAAATTGACTCCAAATATTTGAGTTTGTGTAGCACTAATATGAATGGGATTTCCTTCTTGACTTTCTTTTCTTCCCTATCATTATTGGTGTATAAAAAGGCCATTGATTTCTGTGTGTTGATTTTGTAGCCTGCCACCTTGCTATATGAGTCTATTGTTTCTAGAAGCTTTTTGGTAGTCTTTAGGGTTTTCTAAGTAGAGTATCATGTCATCTGCAAACAGTGAGAGCTTGACTTCTTCCTTTCCTATCTGGATTCCCTTGATACCTTTTTCTTGCCTGATCATTATAGCAAGCACTTCCAGTACTATGTTGAAGAGGAGGTGAGAGCAGACAGTCTTGTCATGTATCAGAATTTAGAGGAAAGGCCGTTAGTTTTTCTCCATTGAGGATAATATTTGCCATTGGCTTGTGGTAAATGGTTTCAACTAGATTGAGAAAGGTTCCTTCCATTCCCATCTTGCTGAGAGTTTAGATTAAGAATGGGTGTTGTACCTTATCAAATGCTTTCTCTGCATCTATTGATATGATCATGTGATTTTTTATTTTTCTTGTTGTTGATGCTGTGTATGATATTGATAGATTTACGGATGTCAAACCATCCTTGCATTCCTGGGATGAAACCTACTTGGTCGTAGTGTATGATCTTCTTGATGATGCATTGGATCCTATTTGCTAGGATTTTGTTGAAGATCTTTGCATCTGCATTCATCAGGGATATTGGTCTGTAATTTTCTTTTTTGGCAGCATTTCTGTCTGGTTTTGGTATCAAGGTGATATTGGCTTCATAAAAGCTCTTTGGGTGTGTTCCCTATTTTTCAATTTCATGGAAGAGCCTGGCTAAGATTGGTAGTAACTCCTCTTGGAAGGTTTGAAAGAGTTCATTAGTAAATCCATCTGGGCCTGGGCTTTTCCTTTTAGGCAGATATTTGATTACAGTTTCAATTTCCTCAGTAGTGATGGGGGTGTTTAGATATGCTATATCCTCCTTACTTAACTGTGGAAGGTTATAAGTGTCCAATAATTTATTCATTTCTTCTAGGTTCTCATGTTTAGTAGCATAAAGTTCCTCAAAGTAGTCTCTGATTACTCTTTGGATCTCTGCAGTATCTGTCGTGATCTTCCCCTTTTCATTTCTATTATGAGTTATCAGGTTTCTCTCTCTCTCTTTCTTTGTGAGTTTTGCCAAAGGTCTATCAATCTTGTTTATTTTTCAAAGAATCAACTTCTGCTTTCGTTGATCTTTCGGATTGTCTTTTGGTTTTCCACTTCGTTGAGTTCTGCTTTCAGCTTTGTTATTTCCTTCTGTCTCCCTATTTTTGGATCCTTTTGTTGGTCATTTTCTAGTATTTTGAGCTGTGACATTAAGCTATTCAGGTATGCCCCTTCTTCCTTCCTGATGTGTGCCTGTAGAGCTATAAATTTTCCTCTCAGGACTGCTTTTGCTGTGTCCCATAGATTCTGGCAGTTTGTGTCTTCATTATCATTTGTATCCAGGAAAGTTTTTATTTCCTTTTTTTTAATTCTTTATTTTTTTATTTTTAAATATGAGAACAAAGATGCAAAGAGGACAAGGTAAAGTTACAGTGGAAGGACGATAACCCATAAACAGACTTCACATAAGTCCCCTTGCTGATATCTTAACATTGAGCTTTCAGCCAAAGAATATTAAGAAAAATAAAACAGAACCGATGTACAATTACTTTGTCCCTCAAGACCCCTAATTATAATACATATTTCTTAGCAGCACATCAAGCATTCTAAAGCCATAAAACTTATGTAACTCCTTAAACATTGAAAGCATAGTACTTCTTTTTACATTTCCATGCGTATGCATATTAGTTTAAGTTAGCTTCAAAAGTGGGTGCTTTTTTTTAAGAATAAGAGTCAAAGGAGCACAGTAAAATGGCATTAGAGTGGCAATAATTGTTTGCATTGGCCCACCAAAATATGGGGCTCATGGAAAGGAAAATCCTTGGCCTAAATACAAGGGGATCAAACCCCTGATGTTTCCTGGCATAAGACCAGCTCTAGGCTCCAGGCACACTAGATTGCCCAATCTCAGTCATTGTCTGTAGTGCCAACACACTTTTATTTTCCACGACGTCTCTGTTGTTGGTATCATGTTTCTGTATTAAAGATCCTGGAAAATGCATATCCTATATTGCAGTTAGGATGGTGCAGAGTATCCTCTCGTTTCACCTTACAATTAAAGGGCAATGCAGAAAGCCCTGTCCAGTATGCAGGTCGTTGATGTTCTTAAGTCTTCTCAGTGTTAAGGGAAGTCTCTTGTGAGTAGATCAATGTCAGAGCAGCGGTAGGGTCTTTCCTGGTAGAGGATTGCTTCCAGGTGTTGTTGTAAAAAATCTTGGGTCTTTCCTAGATAGCTTTCCTAGTTCAGGGGTGAATGGAGAATGGAGAGGCCTGTGCAGGTCATTATGCCAATGTTCAGGGTGTAAGGT
>PVKC010008778.1:0-27651 GCA_004027635.1 Crocidura indochinensis
TGTTTTTTTTTGTTTTTTTTTTTGGGGGGGGGCCACAACTGGCGATGCTCAGGGTTTACACCTGACTGTCTGCTCAGAAATAGCTCCTGGCAGGCATGGGGGACCATATGGGACACCAGGATTTGAACCAATCACCTTTGGTCCTGGATCGGCTGCTTGCAAGGCAAACGCCACTGTGCTATCTCTCCGGGCCCAACTGTGAAAATTTTGATGATGCACAGTGCTTATTACAAGAAGCCTAATTTTTTTTTTTACTTTCCTTTTCCTTCTCTCTTTTGTTGTTGATGTTGCAATGAATGGAGACTGCATTCCACTTGGTGCTGTGTCGTTCACACTTAGTTGTGGCACCCACTAGGATTCATGCCCTTTGGTGGTGGTGTTCACACATATTCTGGTTTCAGTGATCACCAAGGATGGTACTCTTTGATTTTGAATCTCCCACAAGTGCTTTCTGAGCCATGGTGCCCACAAACTTTTGACTGCAGGGTTTGCTAGAGTCGATTCGCATACCACAGTTTCAGTGTTGCCTATTCCTGGTTGTTGTTTACTGGGGAATTCACACTTTGTTTTAACATTATGAATCCTCAAGAGGTGAGCAGCATTGGGTCAGACTCAGAGCATTTGTGGAAGCAGCAAGATACAAACCCAGAGTTCCAGTTACTTCAATGTAGTTGCTTCTATAAATGAGCCATTCCTCAGCCTCAAAGTGTAATTTCTGAAGGCAGCAATTTTGATATTTTAAATTAATCTTTAAAACTTTGTGTTTTCTGCCCAAGTGCTAAAAGTTGTGTATTTTAAATGAAATAATACTGTCCCTAATACTTTATTTTCAGAAAGTAGGTATGAAGATAAATATATTTATTTTACTGTTATTAAAATATAATATTAACATATTTTAAATAACTCTCCAAATTATTTATTCTTTATTGGAGATTTTTAGAGGGGTAAACAAGAACAAGGGAAATTAGACATCCAAATTATAGATGCGCTATACATTTTACAAGTAAATGATAACATGTGTAATGTGAAATATTAAAATTTTTCCTTGATTAGAACAATTAGCTTGCTCTTTAAGATTCTTCATCATTCCAATATATGTTCAAATTTAGAAATGCAAAAATTAAAAAATAATTAAAATCTTTTTAACATTGTATTTATTTGAGTTTGGATATTTATTTTAATAACGTATCTCCCAAAAAGTTATTGTTGATGAATATCAGAATACATAACATTGAAATTTCTATTTGTAAAAATATATATGCTGTAAGTAATGAGAGTAAAAGAAAACAATATACAAAAATTTCTAAAATGGGACTGGAGCTATAGCATAGCCAGTAGAGTGTTAACCTTGCATGCAGTTGACCATTTTCAATACCTTGGATTTTATATTGTTCCCTGAGCCTACCAGGTAAATTAAGCGAAGTGCCAGGAGTAACCTCTAAGAGCTCCCAAATTTGGTAGGTGTGTATCAAAGCAACAACAAAACAAAAATGCCTAAAGTTTAGAGCTGGCAAATGTAGACTGATTTAAATAAAATAATTTATGACCTGTCCTATCAGAGTATAAACATTAGCTTATAACTATCCTTTTTAATGAGGAATAGAGGGCCAGATAGATAGGTCAATAGTCTAAGTGCATGAAATTCATGCAGTAGGACTGAATTCATTTCCTGGCACTTAGGGCCCCCCAGTCAGTTTGGAAGTGATGCTCTAAGCACTAGCTCAGAAACAGTGCTTGATTAGTTTGTTTCCAAAGCAGATGAAATAATGAAACAAGTAGAAATGCAAGAATTATCTGAGAGTATGTTGCATTCAAAATTATATATTCTAATAAAATATGGAGGCACAGCTTTTTGAGAATAAAATAAAATCATAAAATTATACAAGAGACCTACAATTAAAAGATGTACTAAGGAGATCATGCTAAGACCGCAGTCATTTTTTTATTGACAATAAATTGGTTGTAGAAAAGTCACAATTATATATTCTAGGGGTTTTATAGTAGTCAAGTGCTATTTGTGTCAAGTAAATATATTTTCGTAAAGGATTTGCATCTAATTTGATCTGCATCGAAATGATCTTACATCTAGTTTTTGAAAAGTTGAAATGTAGGATTAAAATCACCATAATTTAAACACAATGGAGACTATAAAAATTGTCCAAATAATTTATTTTTCAAACTATATTTGAATGCTATTATAGTGACTACATTGATATAATAATATAGAGTTCTATTATAGAAACTATTATAGAAACTGCTATTATAGAATCAGTTCATTTATACAAAACATTTAAGCTTCTCTTACTATCATCTCTTATTTTGTCCTAATAAAAGGGCTTGTAATTTATTTAAAAAAAACTGATAAATTCATTTAACCTTCTTTCAATTGGTAAGCTTATACAGACATATACTCCCCAAATAGCACTTACCTTCTTTTTACATAATTCTCTTGGTGGCCACATTTTTACCACAGATTTCCTCATGTAACCTTGGTTACAGTTGACTAATCCAGAGCAAATACTTTACCCATAGGAAATGGATCTGCAATTTGGTTAGGTGTTTTCATAATACAAAACTAAAGGAAAAATTACTCTCGATGTAATTTGAACTAATTAAATCTGAGAGAATAAGTTAATTACTTGTATAAGTATATCCGAATGTCACAAGGAAGAGTTAGAATTTTAAAATACACATAGGGGAAAAAAGCATGAGCCCTACTGAAAAGGAATCACTGCCAAGCAGAGAAGTGTCATTAGTAGAGTTGAATTGTAATAATCAGATATATCATTAGCTAGAGAAATTGATGCTATTCTGGACACCTATTGCTTTTGCATGTTTTCCATGTATCTACATGTATCCCCATAATCATGTTCTTTCTCCTGGGTTTATCTTCTTAATGTTGTACCAGGTAGAAGGTTAACTTGGAAAGTTACTTGAAAACTAAATAGGGTGGAGGTGGGATATTATTTAAATAAAATTTATCTAAAGAATTCATCTATGTAGATCATATAGAACCTCCACCTGTGCTCTAGGTATTATGTGAGATTAAAACCTACAGAAAATTACTTATTTTTTCCTCAGGTTAAGAATCTTATAACTAGTGGCTTTAGCTTCATAATTCTCAGCAAGATAATTCAGTGTTTTACAACTTGATGTCTTAGAGATATAGTGTATATTTTTAAACACATATGCATTGATGTATAGCGGTAAGTATTAGATTGGATAAATAGAAAGATCATATTTTCATGTGGCATGTTATTAAAAAGTATAATTAAATAAATATTAAGTATTACATCATAATTAAATATGATTGCCCTAATTATCAAAACAGCTTCTGCTTTAAAAACTTTAAGGACTTTTCTATGTCTGTCCAATGGACAAAGACTAACACCAGAATTAAATTGTTATGCATTGAAACTGGGAACTTCTTTGTTACCAGTGTATATGATTAAATAATAGCAATTGATTCATTTTCTTTTCACTGACTTAATCCCATTGACTTGTTTACTGAGTCAATCTATTACGCTCATTTCAAAGTACTGGAAGTAATCTGTTGCCTTTTTTTGAGACAGTGAGTGTTAAATAAAATTGAAAATAGACACCAATTTATTTTAGTTCAGGTTACAACTCAAAAATATATTAAAGGAGAGAAAGGGCATCCGTCAAGACTAGATTTACTGAAAAAAGGCATCTGATGTAGTGCAGATCCCCATGGAGCAAGGTGAGGAAACAATTTATTTTGAAATTGTCTTCTTCACTTGATATTTAGATTTTTTAATTTATTCTCCTTATTCACATGTACACTCTGTGCTGTATTGAGAGTAAAAAGAAAATAACCACTTGTTTAAATTCTCTTAGTTAAAACAATGTCTACAAAAAATATCTTAAAAATTCAAGGACACTATTATAGTAAATATCCTTTAAAACTCTTTCTCTATTCCTTAAAAGCATGATTATTAGACAAAATATTAATAATACTTTAATACTTTGATTACTGTGGCAGGCTTAGCTTGTGGGACCCTGGCAGCAAATATAATATGAAAAATTCCCAAGAAATCAGAAAAGGTCAAAGGAATCTTCCAGAGGTCAATAATGGCTGCCTGGAAGGCTACTAGATTGTTCTGTGTCTTTGGGCTTTGAAAGTCATAACAATTCATACTCTGTCTTTGTCTAACCATTCACATGTCAGAAAATTTTATGGGCTATAGGAAATCAAATATGTTACAAACAGTGATTTTATAATCCCGTTTTGATCTGGTTGAGAATCAGAAAATTTTGTAGCTTTTATTTGGCATCAATAAGAACTTTCCAAAAGTCTTACTGTATTTCTTTAATTTTTTTTGCCTGAGTTTATTGTTTATGAGGTTGCAACAAGGCCAGTCCTTAATTATTTAAGTCAGCAGGTAACTGTCAATGCGCAAAGAATACTCCCAATTTAACCAATTATTATGATTTTCTTTTACAACTAACCTCAAATGTCAGAAGTACATTGAAAATAGGTCTTAATGATCTGAATTATTTTTCTCTTATTTACCTTTTGTGTCTCCTGGGACAACCACTACATTATAATTGCTCCCACGTAAATTACTAATAATTTTCTTTGTGGTGGAACAAATCAATGCTTTGGGTGGTATTAGTTTGCCCAACATATATTTTTATTCATTCATTTAAGTAATGGATTATTGAGCATCTACTCTTCCCAGACACTGATTTAACAGATGTGTACCTGAGAGAGATGGACCGCATAGTTGTGGTATTTACAATTTAGTTTGAGAGGCAGACACTGAACAAGTAATTATAGAGGTGTTAAATGTTAGAAAAAGGTGTCATGGGAACATATAATTGAGTGACCTACCTTAGTTTTCAACTTAGAAAAGGTCTCTCAGCAGAAGCACATTTTAGTTGAATTCTTAGTGTAAGTACAGTTAATTTGCGAAGAAGGGATAAGTAAAGGATCATTTTAGCAGAGTAAAAGCAGGTTCCATTATCTCACCTTTTTTTTTCCTATTAATACCTACACATTCAGCAAAGTAGTTAGAAACTTACTTGAAAAGTAATGAGTGTTTAAAATCAGGGTCTAAAGACAGAAATATATTTAATCGTATTAGGCATTGTAGATTTAATCAAGACATGTATATTAATCTATAAAATGTTCTGGTTAATAAAATCCAAGAATTCTTCTCTGTCTAATAAGTAGGTGATTTTACTATTAACTAAGACATAACATGAACTAAATAATAGATTTGAGAAGGGCTACTAATACATCTAGTTTTCAATGCGCTTATTTAGAGAATTCAAGAGATAAACTAGCAAGAATGATAAGCAATGAAAATGAGTTAACTACTTGTAATAACCATCTATGTCTTTATGATTACAGGTTTTGCATCCATCAAAACCAGTATTGCTATTGTTGGGACCTGGGTTCTGAACAAAGAGGGATTCCATTTTGTAAAGGTCACATGGCAGGCCTCTTTTAGGTTCTGAAGAAAGAGAGATGCCATTTTGTAAGACCACATGGTGTAAGTCACATGCTAGGTTCCTCAAGCCCATTTCTACTAACACCACTCCAAGCTACCAGGCCATTCCAAGTAACCTATCTGAAAGGGATACAAGGGAGCAGTAGAAAGGCACCCCTAGACAACAGTCAATCATTTTAAAGATTATAAAAAAATAAAGCTATAACCTCCCCATATTGCTTCCCTATATTATCCTATTCATGACCTTGGGCGGGTTTCTTCTCTTGCTAGAGAGAACTTCGACCAGGTCAGTTAGGAGCTATTGGCAGGCAGATTAAAGATTTGTTCAACTTTACTCTGTTGTGTAGTCTCATTCTTCGACTCCAGATCCTAGAGTCATTAATAACAGAAATATGAGACTCAGACCTTCATGTCTATGACATCCAGTTTAATCTGATTTTCCATATAAAACTTTTTCAACCCTACTGTATTTTATGTACTTTATCAAATTCTCTCATTTTAAGGAAATTGAATAACCTAATTCAAGATATTGTTCAGTAAATCTTCAAGATTAACATTTATACTATTTTCAAGGTGATTCATTTAAAGTAAATTTATTTCTTTTATTCTTTCCCAATATTAATTTCTGAAAGTTAGAAATATGACTTTTGGTTTTTAACCAATAAAGTACTTTCTCACTTTCAAGATGGCATAATTCTCTCCGTTTCATCTGACCTAATCAATTTGGCTAGACATGCAGATTTTTCCCTAAATGATTTACACATAGTTCTGGCAAAATTTTATTGGATAATGATTGTGTCCTTTTGTTGAAATGGACATTGTTGACATAGTATTTACTTAGGCAATTTTATAGTATTTCTCATGTAGTTTTTAATAGGAATGGGTGTGATTGTAGTAGAATTGACCACACTATTGGCTCCTGTTTTTAGTTTGCTTTTAGAAATTTACTCATAGACTGCAATTACAAGGTAAGAAAGACTAGACTCAATGATTCCTGGAACCAGGCTAACCTTAATTGATTCCTGGAACCAGGCTATAAACCATAATGACATTCCAATGCAAGAACATCTTACATTCCAGCACAAAGACACCTTGGTTCTCTAAAAAGGGAGGCATTGGGAGATGGCAGATGGCCCTTGAAGATTAGAGAGGAATAACTGCACATGGTCACTAAAAAAGAATGACACATAGATGGCACAATAGGTATAAAATAAGGGTAAAATCTAGTTTAATGCTATTCTCGCTTCTGTCACTGGCTTGCTTGAAGTATGATATAATAAACAAGGCTCCCTTCCCCTAATCATTCCAGTCAGTATACTGTCAAGGGAACAGATTCTCCACCCTGTAGATTAGTAGACCACTTGGAAGGTCCAGCCCATATCTTTACATGACATTAGTCTAGGAGTTGGGGGTAGATGATGTCACGAAGGGGATGAACAGACAGAAAATTGTGCCTTTTCGGTAAAAAAAAAAAAATATTCGACAATTAAAACTGTATGAACCTATGGAATACTTTGACCTGTGTGCTCATTATCATATAAATTCCCTTAAATGTTTGTGAATTTGGATGCTCGGGGTCTCACTGCAGACCGAATTCCTAGCGTGCTATTGCATCCAGAGCTCTGGAGAAATATACCTGTGTTGCTGATTACATCTCTGAAGGTTCCTGGTCTCTAATTAGGTGGTGGGTTCTCCCTAACGCTGGGCATCAGCAGACCCTGTGCTCTTCCTTCGAGCCCTGGGCATCCTGGACCTTGGGCCTTCATTGTACCCTAAGCTTTTTTGGTCCCTTTTTAACACTTTCTAGTTCTCACCAGAAGTTTCTGCAATTATTGTCAAAAATAAGTGTCTAGGTTCAGAATGCAGAGGCAGCTGTGTCACCAAATTCCTCACCCATGCCACTATTGTAATGTGAAGTGTTCATGGCCTGGAAAAATTGGAAGAGAGTGAACTATTTAAAAATTGAAGCTTTTTCTATAGAAATCGGACTTAAATGATGGCAAATCTTAAATAAGATTAAATTCATGACTCTCATATGAAGCCCACACTTTTCCTTATTTTTGGAACAAAGAAGTGTCAAGAGAAACTACATCTCAACTCAGACAGGAAAGCTGGGTCATAGCAGGAGATTCAAAAGTCACTAAACTATTAGCAGCTATTTGATCAGTAGACAATCTTCTTGGTCATGAAGATAATCTTCATCTATTATTTTCCATCTATAAGATGAAAACTAGTTAAATTGACACAGAAGTTAACAAGAAAAAAAATGCATAAGGAAGACCACTAGTTCTGGCCTAGAAAGTTGGACTCCTTGGGATGAGAGGATAGAACAAAAACAAAAGACAAGATACTAAAAACAACACAGAAAACAATCAAAAATCCTAACTTCTTCCTCTTGATCTTTTAGAACAGACTCTTATCTCTAGAAAAATTCCCAATATGGGAAAATTTGAGAATAATCCTTTAAAACTTACATTGCAAAGGTAAATGTAAATAGTATGCATGCCCCATGCTGATATTCTCTGAAATCTCACCCTCTCAACTTTGCATGTGTTCTCTGGCTCCTCCTTTTGAGAAACCTGCATCTCCTTTTGAATATTTCTTTCTTTCCCTCAGATTTCTTTGTTTTTTTTTTTGTTTTTTTTTGTTTTTTTTTGGGGGGGGTCACACCCTGTGACGCTCAGAGGTTACTCCTGGCTATTCTGTCAGAAGTCGCTTCTGGCAGGCACGGGGGACCATATGGGGAACTGGGGGATCGAACCGCGGTCCGTCCTAGGTTAGTGCAGGCACCTTATCTCCAGCGCCACCACCCGGCCCCCTCCCTCAGATTTCTTGAGTAAGATATTTTGTTTTACTATTAAGCAAATTCTTAAAATTCTTTGCTTTGATGCTGGAAAATGGAGAAAAAAATCTTATGGAGTTCAAGACTTATTTTCCTTTCCCTGCAAGGAACAATTTTTTCCTTCAACTTGAGGTCACAGATCTTTTAAAACTCAGGTACTAGTTTCTGGGCCATAAAGCTCAGGTAAATCTGAAGTGCAGCTTCATAGGTGAGTGCTCATGGATAACTTTAGCAATCAGAATCACACACAAACACACACACACACACACACACACACACAAACATATCCCCCATGTACTTTCCAAGGAAAGATGAGGTTGGTTGCTCAGAAAGACTTTCTCTGTCACTGTCTCTCTCTGCTTCTGTCTCTCTGACTCTGTCTCTATCTCTCTGTCTCTGTCTTGTTTGTCTGTCTGTCTGTCTGTCTTTCTGTCTGTCTGTCTCTCTCTCCCTCCTCAAACCTTACTCTTTTCCTCATCATACCTATTTTGTTCCTGATTTTTCACTTTTCTTCACCTACATCATTTGATATGATAGCCAAGAGTCAATCTGATCTATAGCATCAGAAAATATGTTTTATTTATTTTGAATAACTTAATCTCATTCTTTTTGTGGCTAATGACATGTTTCCATTTTGTATAACTTCTAGTACTTACATGCTAAGTTGGCTTTTGTCTTAATTATACATGGTTTAATAAAGCCAACTAGACCCCCACATTTACTTGAGTTAACATTTACTATTTCATTTAATGAGCTAAACACAAATTTTATGATGTATTCATAAATATTTTATAGTATAATCATAAATAGCTGATGGTATCTAGTATTCTTCAAAATCACTGATTAGATAACCAAAAATTTTTTTTAAATTCTTTCCCTAATCTTAAATGACTTAAAGTTTAAGAAAACTGGTTTTGGACCCGGGAGATAGCATGGAGGTAAGGCGTTTACCTTTCATGCAAAAGGTCATTGGTTCGAATCCTGGTGCCCCATATAGTCCCCCGTGCCTGCCAGGAGCGATTTCTGAGCATGGAGCCAGGAATAACCCCTGAGCACTGCCGGGTGTGACCCAAAAACCAAAAAAAAAAAAAAAAGAAAGCTGATTTTGTGAGCAAAACTGATGGAGGAATGAATGTGAATGATTATATTAAATATAGGATTAATATTATGTTTCCAAAATATTGCTCTGTTGGCTTAATATGAAATTCAAGTCGATCTTTTCCATCATCTTATTACTACTAAATTTTGCTCCCATTTGGCCTTATCTATGCATTGTGTTTTTCCCTTGTCCAGTTGAGAAAAAGGCCTTAGCATGCATTCTGCCAGCAAACTAGCTTTGTGAGATCATTTGTCTACATTTTTCTTGCTTTCTGACCTTGGATTGCCAGATAAATTCCGGGTTTTCTATTAACATAATTCCCTGATCAGGCACACAGTCCTTTAAATAAAGGAACATATCTTAATTAAAACATATGGTTCAGTTTGTCATTTCCTAGGAAAATGACTCTAATTTAGACATAGGCATAGAATTTTAAAGTTAGAAGGGGCCCTCAAGATCACGTAGTAAATGTATGGTTGTGGTAATTGTTCTCTACTGCGCATCTGCATTGCATTCAGAACTGTCAAATGCACACTTTGAAAAGATGCAATATGACCCTAAGGAACAGGGTAAATTTGAAAGGGTTGTTCTTCTTAGCAATCTTGCTAAAGTCCTTTGACCTTATATATCATGGCATAATTATTTATTAGACTGTGGATAGAATCATTTATGGCTTAGAGTAGATAATAAGAGGAATTACTACCCGGCCAGTTTCTTCCTTCAACTCACAGTTTTCCTAATCTCTTTCCCTATGGCAACAGAGCAATTACTTTCAAGCATGTTGATTCCTTTGTGCTTTAAATATAGATAAATGCAATCATGCTGAAAACCTGGGGGTTAGCCGGTGCACTTGAATTAAAAGTCCCAAACTGCACAAAAAGACATTGATTCAGTTTAGTTTTTGTAAAAAAAAAAAAAAAAAAAAAAAAGAAAGAAAGCTACTGTAAGTAAAAATTAGATGTCACTCGTGTAAATCCATGACTTACTTGTGCAGAAAAGGTTTAATTTCTCCTATATTTATTAAAATATATTTCCATAAATTAACTATTTGCTTGTTTGTTTTTACTCATTCACTTTTAAATCAGTTATAGGTAAAACTTGTCTGGTAAGAGGAGGAAAAAAAAGTGCAAATCTTTTTCTTTTAGAGTCTTTTGCTGATAGTACAGTAAAACTTATACTAGATAGATTAAAAAAAACTTTTCAATGGGAGTCCATAAAAATCTGTATATGCAAAATTAGAGTGGTAATTTGGGATGTATATAATAGCCTAAGTGTTAGAGAATCGGTGGAAGGTTATTCTTAAGAATTCAGAGAAAATGTTCTACAAAAAAATATCGCCTGGTAATGCATTTTAGGTCTCTGAGGATGAAAAAAGGAGTATTATTGCTGGTAATGTTTTTTTCCCTGGTTCTGGTCTTCAATCCAGGGCAAATTAAAAGAGTTGAGAAGTAGGTTACCAAGAAAGTCATACTAAACAAGTGTCTATGCATTTACATTTCTGCTTTATAATAGTTTTTGAGATGAGGACATAATTATCTTCCTGATATAGAAAGTAAGAAAACTACAAATAGAGTCTCTCATTTCAGAGATAAATGCCTATTACAAAAGATGAGCATATATACTCTATTTTCAAAGTATTACCTGTTTAGTGGTTCTTAGCAATAATTGGTATAAAATAATACTTACGCAAAAATTATTTCGAGGGGTGTGACATAATCCTCTATTTTTAATTCATTGGTGAAGAATGTTTATAAAAACCTAAAGGATAATTTTCTTTTGACAGAGGACAAGGGAAATGAATTAATAGGACAGAATCTATGGAGTTAACAGAAAACCTAAGATGGGAAGGGGGTTTCTTGAGAGGGAGAAAAGACAAATAAGGCATATGAGATGTTGGAAACATTCAGAACTGACATTCTTGCTGCTGACTGTTTCTTAAAAACTGAGGAACTCAGAACTAACTACAATTGGTAATCTGTGCGGCACAGAATAGAAACCTGCCCAATATTTTCCTTTTCTTTTTATTAAGTCCAAGGTACACATTAACTCCAACCCCTCACTGCATAAGTAGATGCTAATGACACATACCAAATTAGTAATCCCAGTACTCCCATAGTACAGTAGCCCAACACTTCATGAATATTTCAGACCTGAGCTAATTCACCCTCTAAAATTCTTATCACAACACCCAATGGGCAACACTCTTTCTTCAAAGCACTATACTCAGTCCTTGGGTTTGTCCTTTCTATTAAAAAAAAATTGTTTTCTATATACATTGTCTTGTCTCTGAAGTTATCCACATGATAACAACCAAAACCTTGTATCTGGATCAGGTCATTTGTTTCTCTTATTTTTCAACAAAGAATAATTTAAAAAAAATGTATTTTTTTGGCTGTGGCACAGCTGGCTGTTCGCAGGGCTTAGTCCTGGCTTGGTCACTTCAGGTAGAGCTATGAGATGACATGTGGTGTTAAGGATCAAACCATTGAATATGCTCATGGAATATTCTATAGATACTGGGTATGCTTGAGATGACAGACGCAGATGAACAGGTACAATGGAGGATCTGTGAGAGACATGACTTACTGCTCGAAATATTTATGGTTGGGCAACCATTTCTGTTGTAGTTACATCCTACAGTAAGAGTTGTGTCTGCCAGACACCAGGTGAGAATCCAAATGGAGTTTTCCAAACTTTAATCCTCCCATTGAGTTTTCTTCCTTTTCTATAGGTCCAGGTAGACTTAACCTTATAAGAGCAAGTGGCTATACTGAGACCCATTATCTCAGCCCAGAGCTACACTAAGAATCCAATAGTTAGGTAATGCCGTTGCTGATTGCTGTTGTGGGGGGCCCATGGTAACTGCCCTTGTGGCTGTAATGCTTCTTTGATTAGGGAAGTAAACTTACTTTCCTGAGTCCAGCTTTGCTAAGTGTTCTTGCACCAGTAGGTGAGAACCTACCAGTTGTAGACATTTCCTACTTATATGACAACAGTTAGATTATTTAGAAGGAAAAATCTTTCCTTTTATTTTACTTTGCTTTTTTATTTTATTTTTTTACTTTTCTTTTTATTTTACTTGATTTTATTTAGGTTTGCACATGACCAATTAAACATCAGGCAGATTTACAAGAGACAAATTGTAAGATTCAACTGCAAAATACATCAACACTGCATTATATAACTTTAGTGGAGACAAAGTTTATAAGGAATGGGTGATAAATTATGGGGTAGAGGGCCCAGAAAGATAGCACAGTGGCATTTGCCTTGCAAGCAGCTGATCAGGAACAAAAGGTGGTTGGTTCGAATCCAGGTGTCCTATATGGTCCCCAGTGCCTGCCAGGAGCTATTTCTGAGCAGACAGCCAGGAGTCACCCCTGAGCACTGCTGGGTGTGGCCCAAAAACAAAAACAAAAACAAAAATATGGGGTAGAGGTGTTTGGCACCACCAGGAAAGCTTTGGAACCAAACCACAACCAATAAATATACTTATTTAAGTTTGCATTTCTAATTATAAGACTTTTAAAAATTAAGTCTTCAAAGTAGATGGAAGATGATGATACTCTCACAAGGAAATATTTCTTTTATGCTTATTTAAAGGAAATTTTCATCTTCAAAGAAATTTTATATTCTCAGCCTTGAGATCCCATTTATGAAATAGTTCTTACAACAAAGAAGCATATTTGGAGCCAAAATCATAATTTGATACATTATATTATAAAGAAAATCATACATGAGAATCAAATTATAAAATGTGCTTTTCTATTGCTGTTTTAAGACAATACAGACACCAAATGCAAATTTAAATGGTTTAAATGTGTATCATGCAAAAAGAGTTTCTTCATTTAAAATAATTAAGATTTTACAAGCCTGCCTATGATTGAACTTATTTAAACATATAGTGATTTCCATAAAATTTTAAATAAAATTCATTCAAGATGCATAGTGAATTTAATTTTAATTATATTATCTTTATTTTTCCTCATATACTAGCAATACCTTAATAATATAAGCATAATATAACCTAAATAATATAAACCTAATATATAATATAAACCTGAACAATGTAACCTAAATAATATAAAAAAACTTAAATACATATGAATATATATAATCTATCATACCTGGGATTACAGATGTAAAATTTCTCTAAAAATTCATATTCTATATAATAATTATAATGACTAAAATCTGATTTTTCTTTCTTTTTTTTTTCTTTTTTTTTTTTTTTTTTTGGTTTTTGGGTCACACCCAGCAGTGCTCAGGGGTTACTCCTGGCTCACATGCTCAGAAATTGCTCCTGGCAGGCACGGGGGACCACATGGGGCACCGGAATTTGAACCGATGACCTTTTGCATGAAAGGCAAACGCCTTACCTCCATGCTATCTCCAGGGCCCCTGATTTTTCTTTCTTAAGTTAGGAGTATTAGTGAAAAGAATATATAAATATCTTTCTTTTTTTAAGAATATACAATTATATTATTCAAAAAGGTATTGGCGATTGTAATTCTCACATCTGAATGATAAAAGGCAAATAAGAATTCCATTATGCTAATAGAATATGTTATTGATAAAAAAAAAAAAACATTATCTGGTGGTGGGCCAGAGAGAAGTCCATGAGTAGGGGACTTTCTTTGCATGTGACTGAATCTGGGTTCCAACTCTGGTACCCTATATAGTCTCTGGAGTCTTGGTTTAAAGTGATTCCTGAACACAGATTTAGAAATAATATTGATAACCACCAGGTTTGAGCCAAATCCAAAATTTTCTGCTTGAGAAATTTCCTTTTTAAAGTTAAAAGTAAGAGCTTATTAAAAAAAAAAAAAGAAACCAATGTAGAGAGTATTGCTAGTTCTCTATTATATCATTATGCTATAGGTGGGTTTTAATAAGTAGACGATAACATTACCCCCACTTGTTAACATTTGAAAGTAATAAATCATTTGTCTAGGGGAACATATGTTAAGTGCTAATGTTCTAGTTGAACAAGAAAATGCTTATTTTGAACTTAAGAGCTGGTTCTCTGTGAGATAAATATCATCTTAGGGATAAGGAAATACAAACGAAGAAGTAAAAATAGCTCTGTATAAAATTACTGTGAAATTGGCCATTTGGCTTCTTTACAACTGCGGTTGGCATTGGTTTCTGAGGTCTGTCATAATATTGAGGTGGAAGGTAGAAAGCAGAGAATTATAGAATTGCAAGAGAGAAGAGGGAAAGATCTTTCCTATTTCCATTATGTATTCAAAACCTCTGCAAATGTTCCTCCTTGTCCAATTTTGCAACTTATCCATACACCCGAAGCTTAGTGAATATATATTTATGTATATATATATTTATTTATAAACAAAAAACCCTAAATTGCATCAAAACTTATTTTTAGGAATTTGACATACCTTATCTTTGGCTTCTCAGTAATTATTGATGATGTCATGATATAATTTATTAGTAAGAAGGTGGCCAGAGAGATAGCATGGAGGTAAGGCATTTGCCTTACATGTAGAAGGATGGTGTTTCAAATCCCAGCATCTCATATGGGTCTCCAAGCATGCCAGGAGTGATTTCTGAGCATGGAACCAGGAGTGACCCCTAAGCACTGCCGGGTGTGACCCAAAAACAAAAAGAAAATGCAATATGTGAATTTTATAAATCAGTAAATATTACTTTAGAAAATACATAATATAAAAATATCTTACTTTATCTATATAACTAATATTTTATTTCAATATAATGGTTAAGTAGTATTTTAAATTATATTTTCAGTTACTAATTGAAAATTCTTCCCAAATCTTGTGATATTTATCTACACATGCAGGCTTTTGTTTTATTTTTTATTTTATTATCTCAAAAGATAAAATAATATTTTGAAAAGTGTGTCCCTTTCCTCCAAGGTCATAAAATATCTTACCTGATTTGCATAGGTCATAATTTAATGATTATTGTCAAAGCTGAAGATGGTATTTTAAGCAGATTGATAATTAGATATAGCATTGAAACTGATATAATAGAACTATAAAAAGGACTACTTGTTAATATTATGGTACTTAAGTCACTAAGTTTTAAAAATCTATATGAAAATATAGGTTCAGAGAAAATACATTAGAATGCAAATAATGATGATTGACAATAGTTTTGTATTAGAATTACAAGCTTTACTTCTGAGTTCATATAGGATAGACTAAGAAAATGTAAGTTTCCAAAATAATCATTGCACATATACTTGTGGTATGGGCAAATAAAGAGTGAACAATTCTTTTTCTCGGATAGTGAGTACATAAATAGAGAAAATTTGAGAAAGGATTATTTCAAGTTTGGCTTTGAATGAGATTGTAAATGCAATGAGTGAGTTGAATTGAGAGACTGTGTGAGGAAAGTTGGGGAATAATGAATGTAGTGGCGGTAGCCTAGGGAATGAATACAGAAAAGAAGACAAGTGAAAAGAAAGACGAAATCCATAAAAAACATTGTCTTTAGGTTGAGAACCAATACTCAGGAGACTGTGGAGCGAAACTTTGGAGAACAAGGAAGAAAACCAACAAAGTCTTTTACTCAACTACTACATTTCAAAGGAATGTTTAAAAGAATAAAATAATGAGCAGTGTAAGATCTAGAGTTAAGAGGGAAAAGGAATAGAAATTTTCCATTGATTTGTAAATTGAGATACCATTTATATTCTTATAACATAAATATTAATATAGAAAATAGCAGTGGACTTAATCATTTAATTTTAAATATTAACATTCAGAATTGAAGATTTTCTAAACTGGAAGTATCTCACTTTATTACTTAAGAAAGTAAATTTTAAAAAAAGGAACTCATTGCTCATGTAAGTAAAGTCATTTATTCATTCACTACTCCATTAATATAGCACATGCACTACTCCAATAATACAAATATATTATAAGACAGCAAAACATAAAAGGAAAAATTTCCAATGAGTAAATAAAGTAGAAATACTTAAAATATTTAAATAATCATATTCAGGTCTGAGTAGATGGTTAAAAAACTGGGCTGTAGTCTTTGCATATTAAAAAGCAGCCTCAGTTTGAATCATCGGTGCCAAAATTGTCTCCAAACACTGCCAGCCCCCGATCTTCATAATAATTTAAAAATTAAGCAGTATATTTAGTTCATGTCATGATGGTATGCACATGTTTGCTTTCAGTTAAAAGTGGTGAATGGGGTTGGAGAAAAAGTATAGAAGATAGGGTACTTGCTTTGCATGTAGCTGAGCTTAGCTTTTCACTAGATATTCCTTCTTTCCCAACCAGGAATGATTCCTGTACACACAAAGAGTCAAGAATAATTCCTGACTACTTTTGGGTATAGCCCCCTCCCAAATAAAACAAAAGAATTCTAGAGGAAATTTAAAAAATAGTTTTAAATAGCCCATTGATGTGATGAACATTTAATTGCTAAGAACAACCACAGGAATAAAAAAAATCACAAAGTTTTTGTCTCTTTCTAATATTATCTCAAATTTTATAAGCTTATCTAATGTCATGAATTTTGTATTCTAAATAATACAAGAAAGCTACATTTCATTTCTAAGAAGAGGAGAATTCATGCTGCGCATTATTTTTCATATTATTTTTATCAAAACCTCTGTTTATCATTGAAGAGCAAAATTTCTAAAGTGAATTCATTTCCTAAGAGGGAAAAATTCAATTACAATTATCTCACTACTCCCCAGCATCCCCACATATCCCAAGGACAATGAAATAAAATTATTTCAAAGCTATCACAGGCAAGCCAATCATCTTGATGATATAGTAAGACAAAAGTACTGACAATTCTCAGAGCATCTACTACTTTCAGATAGCATTACAATCATTTCACTTAAAGAATTTGCCCTTAGGATCAGTCTATGTTTACATGACTTATAAGCAGATTTCTATTTGTGATACACACACAAGCATTCTATTCAAGGAGTATACCATGCCACTTAAAATAGTTTTTCACTGAAAAATAGTATTAGCAGTTTCTGCAGTAGTGTTTAATATATGGGCTTTTAAATCACATTTCCTTTTCTACCATGTAGTACACCAGTATAGAAAATATATATGATCAATTTATTGATTTTGTATTTATTTCCAACATATCTTCAAAAATTTCATTGTTTATATATTCTCACTTAGGTAATATATGTCAATTATCATACATGCATATATATTTATAAATATGTGCATATATATGTATATATCACGAAGATTAGATTTACATGCAATTTGCTGCTATATGTATTCAACTAGAAGGTATAAGTAAATGAAGTGAATTAAAAGTAAAGGAATAGAGAATGATCTCTTTCATCTGTGGGTTAAAAAGATTCATGGCAGGGGAGTAACTATCGCTAAAGTCAAAACAACTGGATAGTTGGTCCACTAAATGGAATTTGGGAATGGAGCCATTTTTAGGAGAGGACATTTGGACATTGATGGAGAGAAGTGGGCACTCCAGAAGTGGGTGTAGTGTTGAAAATATGTGTTCATACAAATATCATAAACAATTATAAATCAGAGTACTCAATAAAGTTAAAAAATGAACATCATATTTAGAGGGATTATTAGGGTATTTGGGGGTTTTTGTTTTTGCGACATGCTAGCAGGGCTCAGTGTTCATTCCTGATGAGCTTAGGAGACCGTAGGTGGTGCCAGGGATCAAGACAAGGTTTTCAACACACTTTACTATCATGCCAGCCCTGTATACTAGGTTATTAGTGAAAACATGAAAATATAGACTGAGAGAAGTGTGACTAAGGAATAGAGAAGTAAGTGGAATAGTGATATCCATCTTATGCTAAGCCTTCCATCAAAAGGATTCTAATTTGACCTTGAATCTTAAGTGTGGCTAGCTTCATCTAGAAAAGGAAAGCAAATGTAGCTGTATCTAGGAGGTATTTAAGGATCCGTTTTAATTAGTAATTACAAAAATACTCTGAAGAAACAAACACTCATTAATAACCAAGATGTATGCAAAGTTCTATGTCCTTTCCTCCAGAGTGAGTATTGTGAGGACGAACAAATCATATAGAGAATCGGGGCTTTAGATTTGTCATCTTGACAGGATAAATTCCAAATGGTTTTAGATGGCAATGTAGATCTATACAGGCTTTCCTTGGCTAATTAATTCTGATTCTTCTCTTGCTTCCAGCCCCTAGTCATTTTACACTCCAAGAACGGTCAATTACTTATACTGTGATGTGCTATTTTACAAAGTCATATTTTAAAAAAACTATAGTAGGACATACTATCTATGTACCCATAACTACACTTCATGTTTTTTGCAAAGTCACAATCATCAAAAATGCATGTGTCAGAATGGGTAGTTATCATTAGAGATATCTGACAAAATTTCTCCTACAGGCTCTCTTTCCCCCATGGCTCCATGTCTTGAAACTGATGATATTTTCAATAGTGTTTCATTCACAGGAATTGCCCTCTTTCAGCCTTTCTGAGCTCTTTTCTTCTCTGAGATGATTTCTTAGGTACCATGAGTCTCTGATAATGTCTACACCACACTGACGATTTTAACTCCTTTTATGCTATACTCTTAAAAGTAAATGTATCTTTGGCATTTTTGAACCAGCCCTGCTCCAGAGACTCACTATTTTCTAGAATGAGATGTAAAATGACCCATTAAAATGTATGACTACACCAACACACATAGCACGAGGCTGACCATCTCTGGAGGAGAGTGTAGAATAAGCCCCCACCAAGCTTCTGATTCCCTGCCGGACACCAATCTGATCACATTTCAGTTTGTGGGGCTCATATCATCATGTCTTTGCGGGGCTGGTACAGGCACCATTTTGAGTATCTTTGTTCTTCTGGGAAATTCTGGAATCTGTAGCCATGCACACAAACACAGTCATCATTTTCGAACTTAGCCTTTTTTTTTTCAGGAAGCTCTGCAGCTAAATATATTTCCCTAAAATTGGTAGAATTATAGCTCTGAATTTCAGAAAAAAATTTTTGTTTGATGCTGTCATTCCTCTTGTATCACCCAAATTTTATAGACTAGACATAAAAATAGCAAGAGCTTACTAAACTTTCTACCATTGTATTAATGATTTTATCGTTGATGCAATAATGTTCACAAATGAGTTACTACTGTACTTTTTCTTTTTTCTTTATTTTTTCTCTTCTCTTCTGTTTTACTTTTTATTTTTTCTTTCCAACTTTTTCAAGCACTTTTTTTTGTTTTGTTTTTGTTTTGGGGTATATCCAGTGATGCTCAGGGCCTCCTGGTTTGGGTGACCATATGGGATGCTGGAAGATGGAACCTCGGTCCATCCTAGGCTAACACATGCATGACAGACGCCTTACTATTAGCACCACCTCTCTGGCCTCCAGTAACTTTGAGTGATGCATTTTCTTAAATATACAAAGAAAAAAAGAAATTATCTTTGTCTAGCTAGCATGCTACTAAACTAAGGGTCTTAAACTTTTGGGGGGGGCTTTTTTTTGAGGGACCACACCTGGTAACTCTCAGGGGTACTCTTAGCTTTGGGGGACCATATGGGACTCTGGGGATTTAATCCAGGTAAGTCCTGGTTCAGCTGTGTGCAAGGCAAACGCCTTACTGCTGCACTATCCTTCTGACTCCAAGGGTCATGAACTTTATTGAGACTACAATTTCAATGATATAAACATATCTTCCCATTCATATGTAGATGATAAGTGGCCTACTTCTATTCATCACAATACTCTGTACAATATCTAAGAGTTGTAATTAACTTAGATGCCCCAAAACAAATGAGTGGATCATGCAGAAGTGGTACATATATACAATGGAATACTACATAGCTGTAAGGAATAATACAATCATGCAAATATTGCAACATAGATGGTAGTAGAAGATGTTATGTTAAATGAAGTAAGTCACAAGAAGAATCTAAGGATAATATCACTTATGTGTAGTATTTAGAATAACTGAGTGAAGAAATGCAGTTAAAATAGGCATTGTCTAGGACACTCTGGTCACCAAAGTGCAGTGAGGAGAGAAAAGAAATTGACTCGTTGGGGAGAAAGACAGATATGAATGGAACAAAGTGGTAAGGAGAGAGACACAGATGGTTAGAGTGAAGGGAACTCAGGTACATTGTGTTAAAAAGGACAGAACTAAAAATCCAAGCTATGTAGTCAATAACAGTAAACTCATGAGACTCAAACTTGAAGAACCAAACTGTTATAACAGGCTGGGTTGGGAGAAGTATGGAGCAAACTCTGGAACATTACCAGATTGTAGTTGACATTGGTGATGAGATTGGTGCTGAAACATATGTCTAAAACTTAATTATGAATAAGTATAAATTACATGCTTTCAATTAAAATATTAAAAAGATGATTAGTGCCTTTGTTGAAGATCTTCATGTTATGTATTTGTTAGATACACTTTACAATAAAAAGGTATACATTAATTCACCATTATTTTATATGTTATAGACTTTTAAAATATTTATTGAAAAACTACTCTGTACTGGATAGTAGGTAATGCCTAGATAAAGTTAAATAATAAGGAACTCTTGTTATAGAAGCCACTGGAACTAAAGATTTGGTTGAAAACCTACTAAAATTATTTCCCCATTAGAGCACCCTTTTACTGAAAAGACTCTCATCTTGAATCTATCTGAATCTATCCTCTAGTGCAAGTCTTGATCTTCAGTGCAATAGTTTTGCATAAAATATCTTCAGCACTTTATACCATTGGCAACAGTATGGAATAGCTTAGCATTATTTTTACACCATAACATTTTGGGGACTGCAAACAGAAAACTACTCCCATTACATTCCATGTAGTTAATTCAGTATTTCTAAGTGAATGAATGCAAGACGTCTTCTTCTCACATCTCTTTAATCTCCGACATGGTAACACTTGATATCAGTCACTTTCTCTATTGGTCTCTCAGATTAAAGTAAACACAACTCCTTCCTGCTCCAGGATATTCTTCTTAGAATGAGAAATAAGACATTTTATTCTTGAGTCAATGTTGCTTTAACACATCATTTAAAAATCATATTTTAGGGGTCTGGGAGATAGCATGGAGGTAAGGCGTTTGCCTTTCATGCAAAAGGTCATCGGTTCGAATCCCGGTGCCCCATATGGTCCCCCTGTGCCTGCCAGGAGCAATTTCTGAGCATGGAGCCAGGAGTAGCCCCTGAGCACTGCCAGGTGTGACCCAAAAACCACAAAAAATCATATTTTAGATACCTAAATGATTATCTAAAATTATAAAATTTGAGTTCATGCTATGTTTTGCATTATCTCCATATTAATACCTTTATGTCCATTATTATAGTGTACAGAGAACAAAAGAAATATTTTTCCAATAATGGAAATAAGAATTTAAACAATGGGAGTCATAATTTCAAAACTATTTTAATATAGTTTATTAACAAAAATATTACATGTTTGAAGTTGATGTTTAAATTAATCTATATATTGATATAATATATATATATAGTGGTGTCAACTATTATATTTACATTGGTCTGAATTATCCCATTTTATTTCAAAATTAATGTTTTTCTTTATCATATATATTTTAATACTGATGCCAATGCTTCATTAATCATCTTCTGCTTTGCTGTATGGTACCAAACTAAAACATAATATAAAATTTTGGCAACAATACAGTTTCTGTCTGTTTGATTTAATATTCAAGTGTGAACCAATGACAGTCTAGGCTAGCTTCACTTTGCTAAACTTGTTCAACTATTAAAAAAGGGAGGTACTATCAAAAGGAATTTCTTTGATTACTCAAATTAATTTAAATTTTTCTCAGCTTACTGGCATGTGTTGCTAATACACAACAGGATTTCACCTAGTTTTATTTGTTTTTTTTTGGGGGGGGGGTCACACCCGGCAGTGCTCAGGGGTTACTCCTGGCTCCATGCTCAGAAATTGCTCCTGGCAGGCACGGGGGACCATATGGATTCGAACCGATGACCTTTTGCATGAAAGGCAAATGCCTTACCTCCATACTATCTTCCGGGCCCCAGTTTTATTTGTTTGTTTGTTCATTTAGCCTTACCTGGCAGTGTTCAAGGAATATTCCTGACTCTGAATGTAGAGATCGATCCTGGTGAATCTGAGAGGACCACATGGGGTAGGAAGGATCAAAGTTATGTTGACTGTGTGCAAGCTCAATTCTTTATCAGCTATCTATCACTCTGTCCCCTCAACCAATTTTTGTTACTTTGATTGAATTTATTGTGACTGCAATTAAACAAATGACATGTTTCAAATGAGCTAAAGTCAACTTCAAATGTTTATACAAGAAACTCAATGACAAGTTATATTTCACTAAGAAATAATTGCACTAAGTTTTATTTTATTATTATTATTATTATTATTATTATTATTATTATTATTATTATTATTATTTGGCTTTTGGACCACACCCGTTGACGCTCAGTGGTTACTCCTGGCTATTTGTTCAGAAGTCGCTCCTAGCAGGCACGGGGGACCATATGGGGAACCGGGGATCGGTCCGTCCTAGGTTAGCGCAGGCATCTTACCTCCAGCGCCACCGCCCGGCCCCTAAGTTTTATTTTTTAAACCTTATTTATTGATTTATTGATTGATTGGTTTGGGGCCACACCCAGCAGGGCTCAGAGATCTGTCTTGGCTCTGCACTCAGAAATCACCCCTGGCAGGCTGGGGGACCATATGGGATGCTGGGAATCAAACCAAGTTTGTCCCGGACTGGCCACAGGCCAGGCAAAGGACCTATCACTGTGCTATTTTTCTGGATTAAGTTTTAGGTCAGGTAAGGTATAGGGTTCCAAATTTTCAGGGCTCCAGAAATTGCCCTTAATATAGATCAATTCTTTCCCAATTTGGATAACTTTTAGGGTTATAGAAGACTTGCATATGATGAGTCTTCAGGAGAGAGAAATTCATGGTGTGAACATGTCACATTTCAGACATGCTTTCTACAAGTATTTACATTCCATCCCACAACCAGAAAACACAGGATGAGTTGTCTTTGTTACTGCAGTGTGATTTTCTCCCCTCTCTGTATGGCTCTCTATTTTCATTAACTTTCAGGTCATCATATCTTGAAATGTGAAAGGAAGAGAAAGGACTCACTTCTATCATCCAGTACCTAATTAGCATCAAACATTTTTTAATAACTGCATCCAATTGCAAGTGTCACTGAACAGCTATTAAACTGTAAGTCCTATGCACAAAATTCAATGGTGCATGACACCTCTGATTAGGAGCTGGCTATTTAGAAAGGTTGATTATTCTTAGAAAGAATATTTCATTGTCCTTAATCTGAGTTCAGTTTATGCAGCTATGACTAGAAACCTCATAGGTATCTGATCAAAGCTCAATATAAATATTTTATTGCTTATGGGTTATATGGAAAACTATCTGTTTGATTGAAATACATTATTACATGATTCTAAGTTGTATGACAGAATTTATAATAATTCCCATCAATTGCAATGTTGAAATTTTGGGTTACTTTGCACTTGAATTAAAACAGTATCCAAGCAACCCATATTTCTCAATTACTATTTAGCACTGAACTTGTCCTAAGATTCCTAATATACTTCCCTATTTCGGTATGCTTATATTTAGCCTATATAAAGAACAAAACTATTATATTACTTTAGCCAAATCTTCTGTATGTTATGTATAATCCACCTGTAAATAAGAAAAATCTATTAAGACATTCTAAACCGAGTTGCACCAGTCGATCTTACTTTCATCAAAGGAAAAATTTAATTTACTTAAAACTCTACTCAAAAAGGAATTTTTACTGATTGGAGTTTTCATCTTACTTGAGAAAAGAATGAAATAAAAACTTTTGAACATTTGTATCATGCACATTCTCACTGTTTCTATTGTCTAAAATAACAGAATATAAACAATTATATTTGTAAAATGGAGTCACATATAACTTCGATGTGTGCTTGACTTAAACTTTTAGCATATTTTAGCCATGCAAAGTTCAAATGAAAGATTATTTGGATAGATAACTTAACTCTTCACGTTTCTGGCACCATTTCATTCTGTAGACCAAGAAACCAAGACAGAGGGGCTTTATGTGATGGTTTTGAGATAAAAACAAACATATTACAGCAAAGGCAATATTTGTAGCAAGATAGTCTCATTACACAATATAATTGTCATCAGAAGTTCCAAATTAAGTTGTTGGCATAATTTACAATCCTGAAATTGAATTCTGTGATCAACCAAAATCAATTACCAGTGTTTCAGAACATTTAAATTTAGTTTTGAGGTATGATTGATAACAAAAGTTCTACATCAATTGTTTTGTTAGAAAGGCAATTATGAGGGACTAGATTAGTATTACTGAGTGCAAAGGTAGTTGTCTATATTCTGCCTAAGCTCAATGCCCAGTACTCTTCTTTGAGTGTTGAGTTCTGCTTGAAGTGATCTCAAAGTTTGCAGATGGGCATGAGCTCTGAGCAAAGCAAGGTGCACCCCCTCCATAAAAAAAAAAAAGAAAGAGGCCTTTATGAGACTGGTAAATCTTATTTTGAAGGTAGAACTAGAAGTAAGATAACAATACATGTTTCATTTAGTGTTGGTGCAGTTTAATACATACTGCTCTTATCCCAAGCTATATTTTTATTGTCATTCTTCAGAATCTCGGCTGACATGGCATTATGTCAGGCTGAATTCCCCTAGAAAACACCAACATGGCAGCCTACACTAATTAACTTTACTCTTTTAGGGGGAGGGTTTGTGGGAGCACTGACAGTGCTCAGGAGCTACTCATAACATAGCTTTTGTTACTGGAGATTAAAGTGGGTTTCTCACTTGAAAAGGATCAACCCACTCATCCAGTTGATCTTTTGCTCTAGCCCTGTATTAATTTTACTCTTAAATCTAAATGGGGTAATTAGTTTCTTTCCTAAAAAGCCATGAATTATCTACTACATGCATTATCTTATGTATGCTCAATAGAATTTAAAATAAGTACATTAGGTAATTAGGGACTTGTATTTACATATTTTGAGAGATCAACCATGTCTTTCTCTTAAATAAATGTTGTTTAACTTTTTTTGTCACTTATACCTAATTTCCTCCCAAAGGTACAAAGAAAATAGAGCTTCAAATGTAATTATTTTGAACAAAGAAAAATAATTCCTCCCTCAGTGTACTGATGCAGAAATCATCATGTTCTGTTTATATGGAGGAACATTTCATGTATGGATTAACATTGCAGACAGCTATTTTTAATAGTACTATCATTCACATACAAAATGTGCTATTCTTGCCAAAGTTTGCCTAATTAGTATTAACCAATAAAAATGAAGAGAAACATTGTCCATGTTTGCATATGTATCTCTGTGAGTGAACTATTGGAGAATTGTATTTGGAGGAAGAAAATTAGGAGAGTGACATACTAAAAAAATTCTGTTGAAAGTATTAGGAGACTATTTTTAAATCTCCTATACAACCTCTCTGTTAAAAGCAGAGAGCAATTTCTGAAACAAATTGAATCAGAATTGCAATCCCATATACATTATGTTTCTCATTCTTATTCCTATATGCTAAACATTACCCCTCCCTTTATCACATGCTATACTGAGTGTAGCCTAGACACAGTAAAAATAACCATATATTTAGGGGAAAATGTTAATAAATCTAAGTAGTTTTAAATATATATACATATATTTAAAATATATATATATATATATTTAAAATATATATGCACCTGCTGCACCTGGAGGAAAACTACTTCCAGGATACAAAGATAACCCACAGAATGGGAGAATGTATTTACCTAATGCCTAGCTAATAAGTGGTTAATATCTAAGTTATATAAGGCACTAGTAGCAATTCACAAGAAAAATAATCAAATCTATTAAAAAAACAGCTATGGGATATTATCATACACCAAAGTGACTGGCACAAACATTAAAGGACAAGAACAACCAGTACTGGCTGTGTAGAGAGAAAGGGAATCTCATTTATTGTTAGTGGAAATGTTGACTGGTTCAGTCTTTTTTGAACAAAATATGGATATTCCTTAGAGGACACAGAGGAAATTGATCTTTTATTGAGACGTGGACTCTGAACAAGGAGGGATGCCATTTTGTAAAAGGCACATGCAAGTTTCTTCTTAGATTCTGAGCAGGAAGAGAGCCATTTTGTAAGAACCACCTACTAGGTCTTCACAGAGACCATCCATTAACACTGTCCCGATCTACCTGACCATACCAGTTAGCCTATCAAGCAAGGATAATGAAGCACTACAAAGGTACCCCTAGATAATAGCCAATCATATTAAAGATCATCAGAAAGCAGAATATATAAACTTTGCTTATATATGATAGACTTGGAGAACATCATGCTGAGTGAAATGAGTCAGAGGAGAGGGAGACAGGAATAGAATGATAGTTTCAGGATACTTTTATTTTTGAAAAGGCAACAATGTAGTATGAGACTAATTCCAAAATAATACAAATGAAGACTGAGATTACTATTCCATGGTGAGAAAATAAAAATTTTTCCAAGAGAGGTGGGGTAAGGGCAATTGCAGTTAGAACAGAGAAGGTGCCCTAGTCCAGTCCTGGGTGAATGAGACTGGAGCTGGAAACTTCAATGATTAACAAAACTAGACAGACATAATATAGAAAAGCATAGGGTCTGGGAGCTTCCAGCCTACAGCACTCAGCATCCCTGACTATCCTTCATGTACAGTATTTATAGTTCAAGTACAGTCAACATGGGAGGAAGGAGAGATTCCTATCTAATGCAAAGCAAGGCTGAGTGGGTCTTTACATTTCAAAAGGAATGTGTGAAAGAAGGGTAAAGTATCTGTGAATTGCCTTCCTCCTGGAGATATGGCAGACAAAAGAGTGAATACAGGGCCCTCATCAGCAAAGTGTTCTTGCTGATGCCAGCATTTAGGCAATTCAAATTAAGAGTTCTTAAATCATCTCTGTCTGCTACACTCTACTGACTATCAACTCTTTAGCTAAACTTATTCCTTTCTTGGATATATTCTTATCTGACAAGAAGGAACCATCATGATAATGGTTTATTCATTCTGGAAAATATCAGGTTACTGAAATTAAAGTGATATGCATGATGTGTTGCAAACCACAATGTCTAAAAAGAACAGAATTTTTAAAAAAGGAAAGAGAATAGTGTCAGCCATAGAGGCAGAGGTAGTGAAAGGGGAGTGAGTGCACTGGTGAAGAAATAGTGTTGGAAGATTGTATGATTGAAACTCAGCCATG
>PVKC010008779.1:0-27640 GCA_004027635.1 Crocidura indochinensis
GGGGGGGGGGTAGGGGAGAGGATATGGGAAGTAGGACGGTAATGGAGGTGGAGGGAGGACTTTTTGATGATGGGAGTTCCCCTGTTTTTATGTTAATTTGTACCTAAAATATGATTGCCAACGATATGTAACCCAATATATTTAAAATAAAAATTATATTATTAAAAATAAGAAAAAAAAGAAAATGTTACTATAGGCCAGCAAGATAGTACAACAGTAGGTCTTTTGCCTTAAACGCGGCAGATCTGGGATGGACCTGGTTTGATTTCCAGAATCCCATATGGTCCCCCTAGCCAGGTGCCATTTCAGAGTGCATAGCCTCTGAGCATCACCGAATGTGGCCCCCAAACAAACAAAAATATAAAACCTTTAAGGAGTCCGGAGCAGTGGCACAAGTGGTAGGTCATTGGCCTTGCATACGCTAAACTAAGACAGACCTTGGTTCGATCCCCCAGTATCCCATATGGTTCCCCAAGTCAGGAGTGATTTTTGAGCGCATAGGCAAGAGTGACCCCTGAACATCATCAGGAGTGGTCCAAAACAATAACAATGACAACAGCAAAAAAGAAAATGTTACTATAACTATAAAATAAATTTCATAAAAGGGACAGTGTGATACCACCTTACACCAGTGAGAAGAACTATATCAAAATTTCCAGAAAAAAATGTTGGTGGAATGCAGTAATAAAAGAATCTTTACTCACTGCTCATGGGGATATAACTTAATTAAACCTAGAAAGAAACCAGTCAGGAGTATATCATTAACTTGAAAACAAAATAGCCTTGTTTTTGTTTTTCTTCTTTTTTACAAAATAATCTTGTTATCTAGTAACTCACCTTTTTCATATTTTTAATCTCTTTTTCTTCTTTTTTAATCTGTCTCTGGAAGATCTTTTTATCTATGCCCAGAACAGAAGGAACTTAAAGCTTAAAGTGTAATTTTTGCTTATGAAAGATGAGGGTGACATACTTCAACATCTGTTTGTGGTTCTGGCTATTATCAATAAGCCTAGTTCTCTAATCTTCCCAACAATTCAATGAGATATATTTTTCAAAAAGTTTCAATTTGCTCTAATAATAGTAGTTTGGATATTCTGACTTGTAGAGGCTAATATGATTATTTCCTAATATCTCCATTAGACTTTAACAATATGTAACTAAGTATTCATAAATATTTGGAAATTTTATATTTAATAGATATAGTCTATACTTGCAAGGCAATGATAGATCAGTCTAACAAGGAGGTAAGAGAGAAGAAGGAACAGAGTATCAAATGCCAGTTTTGGATAATCCACCCTTATTGTCCTTAGTAATACAACAATTGTGTTGATGATAGCCACCTTCAGACTGACTTATAGATATGCAAATTTTACTTTTATAAACCTCATTATTCTTTACCTATAAAAGTAAAAATGCCACACACAACACTTGTTCTCAAAAATTGAGCATAAAAAGATTCTTCTGTCTTCATTAAGGTGTTAATGAGCTAGGTCAGATGTTTATAGATTTTCATCTAATTAATCAAGGAACACTATAGTCAACTTCCATTTTTCAAAGTTCATTAAAATATAATCTTTGGCAATTAAATGGAGCATTGCTTATCTGTTGCTGGGATACTATTATTTCCTCTAGTCAAGAAGACACTTATAATGAGATAAAAATATAATGTTTGGCCATATATCCATCTGGATGGTATTCATAATTATCAGAATATTAGCTTTCATAACCTTTTAAAGCATATAAAAGCAGGAAAAAATAGTCTAAAATTTCCATATACAGGCAAAAACTCAAATATCTAATTTTAGAAAGGAAATTGATGGCATAATTTTGGCTGTAATAATGTACATAATGTGATCAATTTTTCTCTATTTTTCTTAAATAAAGATTTAATGGTAACTGGATGACCACAATTACCTTCAACAAAATATGTTTTTTAATCTATACTCTTGAATGTAATTAGTATTTTGAGGAAGAAAACTATTTTTAGTTATGTTCTTAAGGAAATCAAGCACATCAGTAGCAAATGCCCCAGGATTACAGTAAAAGTAATTTAGAGCTATAATATTATGCCTAGAAAAACTTAAAGCTGGAAAGAGTACTACATATCTATGAAGAACAAAACAAAACACTCCTTAAACAGTCCTTAAACCCGGAGGACTAAATTACCTACTCTCTCCACATAACCCACATTACTGATTGCACAAAGAATGACCTCACTATTCTATTGTCGTCATTAAAAAACAGTATTATTCCATAACGATCTTAACAAAAATCCAATAACTTGTTTATCCATCATGGGAATTGTCCTAAAGACTTGTGGACTTTCAAAATATGTGTTTTATTTACATGGCTCTTGTATTTCATTTTACTTTTAGTTCCATCTTGAAATACCTCATTGAAAGCAAAATTTAAATATTCACCATTTTCATTAGTAAGAAACATATAATTACTAAAATAATTACAAATACCATGGTAAAAATACCCACATTGCCATCATCCAGAATTATAGATATGCTTTCATATCTGGCAATGGAAATTTTAACTATTGGAGACATGATTAGTTTTTCATTTAATCACAAACTGAACTGCCACTCTTCTCTGAAACAATCACTAGTCTGGAGTACATTTAGAGTCTTGATTCTGCTTTGATTTGGATGTAGTGTTGAAGTTTAGGGCTATACACAGTAGTGCTTGGTGGATAATACAGTGCTGAGGATCAAACCTAGAAATACTGTTTACCAAAAATAAACTCCAGTTCCTTGGGCTACTTTACCAGGCATGGTCTGAAGTGTATTCGTAACCAATTTAATATTTTATTTAAAATATATATGCATATATATTCATAAGGTATATGACATATTTTTATGTCCCATATATAATCGCACTACTTATATTCAATACTGTATTTTTTCATTTAGGAACTATGATTTACAATACTATTAATTGTAGAATTTAATTAAAAACTTAAATTTTTAATAAAGTTATTTTTATTTTTAATTCCTTGATGATATATTAAAGGTTAGTTTACACAGAATTATATTTTGGCATGTTAAGCAATAATTCCAGTTCTATTGGTGATAACTGGGGAGAAGACATTTCAAACTATATAAATATTGAAATATATCCAAAGAGAAAATGGCATAGCCATAAATGAAAACTTCAAGTACCATAAGCTCAATAAGAAATAAAAATTGATTCATTGAGATGACAAGGTTCTACATAATAAAATGTTTTAACAAATATTATCTTCTCAGTAAGGTCAATATAGAAAATAGGACCAAAATAAAGTAATCATTTAAAACCCTGTGAAATATTAGAGGTAAAAATTTAGTATCCTTATTAGTTCAGGTTTACAGAAACAGTCACAGAGAAATCGAGAGATAGCACAACAGGCTAGTGCATATTCACTGCATGAGGAAAGTCCAGGTCTGATCCTTGTCAACATATGGTCTCCTGAGTATGACCTGTAATATCTAAGAGCATCACAATACATGATCCCCAAAATAAAACAACCAAAAGGCAAATAACACAAATAAGCACATTGGTAAAGATAGTTGGAACATTTGTTCCAACAAATTGAGCTAGATAGTCTTTTGTCTCTAAGTTCAGCCCCTCCTAGCATTTATGGAGAACAGTAAAGATTGCAAAAAAGGGCAAATCACTCTCAGATTAATCTCTCACTATTTCTAGATTTTCTTTGTTTTTTTTAACATTTTAATAATATATTTAAGCATCATTGCAACATACTTTTGATAAAATTTAGTTTCAAACTGATGAATGCCATCATAGTTCCATAGCTGTGACACATCCATGATTAATTCAAAATTATGAGTATCTGTGATAAATCAGTTTTGAATATATTCATCCAATATTTCTAGATTCTCAATTAACACAAATGTCAAGTGTGGGTCATATATCCACTCAAGATGTTCCGAAGATGGGATATTTTTATGGCATAGATCCTGACAATTGAATTTAATATGTGTCAGTTAGATACTAATTTTTTATATAAAAAGGAATGTTACATCGAAATACTTTATATGTACTAATTTTGGTTGTAAATACAGCCAAATATCTTAAGTTAATTTTGAATAAATTTCACATTTTTGTTTAATAAAATTAGTTCTATTTCCCTTAGTTTTCTTTACGTGATCATTTAAATTAACAAATATATTATTTATTTATTTTGGTTTGGGGTACACACCTGGTGGTACTCAAGGGTTACTCTTGGCACTGCACTCAGAAATTTCTCCTGGTAGACTCAGAAGATCATACGGGATTCCAGGGATCAAACCAGGTAAGTCTGCTTTATTCCAATACCATGCTGTTTTAATGACTATTGTTATGAAATACAATTTTAAGTTGGGAAAAGTGATGCCTCCCATATTCCTTTTCCCAAGGGTTTCTTTGGCTATTCTTGGGTGCCTATTGTTACAGATGAATTTCAGGAGTGTTTGATCCACATCTTTGAAGAATGTTATGGGTATCCTTAGAGGGATTGCATTAAATCTGTACAATGACTTGGAGAATATTGCCATTTTAATAATGTTAATTCTCCCAGTCCATGGGCAGGGTATATGCCTCCATTTTCACATATCCTTTTTTATTTCTTGAAGCAGGGTTTTGTAGTTTTCTTTGTATACGTCCTTCACATATTTAGTTAAGTTGGCTTCAAGATATTTTAGTTTGTGTGGCACTAATGTAAATGAGATTGTTTTTTAATATACATTTCTTCACTATCATTATTGGTGTATAAGAAGGCTATTGATTTTTGTGTGCTAATTTTGTAGTCTGCCACTTAACTACATGAGTCTATTGTTTCTAGAAGTTTTTTTTTTGGTAGAGGGTAGAGTCTTTAGGGTTTTCTAAATATAGTATCATGTCATCTGAAAACAGTGAGAGCTTGACTTCTTCCTTTCCTATCTGGATGCACTTGATATCTTTTTCTTGCCTAATTGCTATGGCAAAAACTTCCAGCACTCTCTTGAATAGGACTGGTGAGAGAAGGCAGCCTTGTCTTGTTCCAAATTTTAAAGGAAAGGCTTTTAGTTGATCTCCATTGACAATAATATTTGCCATTGGCTTGGGGTAAATTGCCTCTACTATATTGAGAAAAGTTTCTTTTATTCCCATTTTGATGAGAGTTTTTTTTTTATCAAGAATAGGTGTTGGACCTTATCAAATGCTATCTCTGTATCTATTGATATGATCATATGATTTTTCTCTTTTTTTGTTGATATGGTGTATTATGTTGATTGATTTATAGATATTAAACCATCCTTGCATTCCTGGAATGAAACCTACTTGGTCATGGTGAATGACCTTCTTTGATGAGGCATTGGATCCTTTTTGCTAGAATTTTGTTGAGGATCTTTGCATCTGTGTTCATCAGAAATATCGGTCTGTAATTTTCTTTTTTGCAGCATCTCTGTCTGGTTTTGGTATCAAGGTGATGTTAGTTTCATAAAAACTGTTTGGGTGTATTCCTGTTTATTCAGAGGATTGGTAAAAGTTCCTCTTAAAAGGTTTGAAAGAATTCATTAGTGAATTCATCTGGGCCTGGGCTTTTGTTTTTGGGAAACTCTCGATGATCATTTGAATTTCCTCAGTAGTGATGTGTCTGTTTAGATATGCAAGATCATCCTGGTTTGACAGTGAAGATTATAAGAGTCCAAGATTTCATACATTTACTCCAGGTTTTTATGTTTCATGGCATAGAGTTTCTCAAAGTAGTCTCTGATTACCCTTTGAATCTCTATAGTTATCTGTGGTGATCTCTCCCTTTTCATTCCTAATCTGGTGTATTAGATTTCTCTTCGTTTCTTTGTGAGTTTTGCTAGTGGTTTATCGATCTTGTTTATTTTTTTAAAGTACCAACTTCTGCTTTCGTTGATCTTTTGGATTGTCTTTTGAATTTTCATTTAATTGATTTCTGCTCTAAGCTTTGTTATTTCCTTCTGTGTACCTATTTTGGGTTCTTTTTGTTGGTCATTTTCTAGTTCTGAAAGCTGTGTCAAGCTTTTTATATGGGCCCCATCTTTCTTTCTGATGTGTGATTGCAAGGCTATAAAATTTCCTCTTAGTATTGCTTTTGTTGTGCCCCATAAATTCTGACAATTTGTGTCTTCATTGTCATTTGTTTCCAGGAATGTTTTGATTTTCTTTTTGATATAAACCACTGGTTGTTCAGTAGTGAACTATTTAGTTTCCAGGTGTTAAAGTTTTACTTTTCTGTTTCTTTGTATTTCACATCTAATTTCAGTGCCTCGTGGCCTGCGAAGGTAGTGTGTATATTTTCTATCCTCTTGACTTTATGGAGATATGTTTTATGGACCAGCATGTGCTCTATAATGGAGAATAATGACCCATATACATTGGAGAAAAATGTGTTTTTCAGAGAATGGAGTACTTTATATATATATCTATTAGTCCACTTTCTTCCATTTCTCTTTTCAGTGCTAATACATTCTGGTTGGGTTTCAACCTGGTTGATTTATCAAGAGATGTCAGGACAGTGTTGAGATCTCCCACTATTATTGTGCTGGTATTGAAATTTTCTTTCAGGTTTATTAAGAGTTGTATTAAATATTTTGCATGTCCATCATTGGGTGAATATATGTTTAGGAGTGTGATTTCTTATTGTACATATCCTTTGATTAGTACAAAATGACCATCTTTGATTCCTTATATCTGCTACTAATATGGTCACTCCAGCTTTTTTTAAGGGTGTTGTTTTCTGGGATGATATTCCTCCAGCCTTTGATTTTGAGTCTATGCTTGTTTTGATTATTCAGGTGTGTTTCTTGTAGGCAGAAAAACGTTGGATTCAGCTTTTTGATTCATTTTGTCACTCTGTGTCTCTTAATAGGTGCATTTAGTCCATAGACATTGAGAGAAATAGTTGTCATGAGATTTAGTGTCATCTTTATGTAGAAGTTTGGTGTATAGGTTGGTCTTTCTTTCCTTAAAGTAGACCTTTCCATTTTTCTTTTAGGACTGGTTTTGAGTCTGTAAAGTTTCTGAGCTGTTGTTTATCCGTGAACCCATGTATACTTCCTTCAAACCTGAGAGTGAGTTTGGCTAGGTGTAGTATTCTAGATGAAGCATTCATTTCATTAGTTGTGTCATAATATCCCACCACTGCCTTCTGGCCTTGAGAGTTTCTTGTGATAGGTCTGCTGTATTCTTAAGGATGCTCTTTTGAATGTACTTTCCCTTTTTAATCTTGCTGATTTCAGTATTCTATCTCTATCTGTGAGATTTGTCATCATGACTAGGATGTGTCTTGGGGTGCTTTCCTTCAGGTCATTTTATGATTTTGTATGCAAAAACATTAAACATATTGAAATCAAATCTATAAATTTCTTTTTTGTAATTTACTTTTAGAATAAACTATAAATTATTCATTATCCCAAGCACATAACAAGTTGCTCACATTTTGTCTAATTTTGTACTTAACTTAAATCTATTTGATTTGTAATACGAGGTATAAATCAACCTTAATTTTTTTCCAAATAACATAATTTCCAAAGTGTCTTGTGATTGGCTTTCTTTCGCAAACCAATTTATTTATGCAGTTATCTACAACTGTTTCTAGACTATAAAGACTATAAGATTGCTATTAATTGTTTTTCAGGTACATTTTTATTATTTTGCTTGTTATTTCCTCAGCTGACACAATACTATTCGAAATTTCAGGTATCCTGCTGTGCTTAAATGTCTCAGAGACAGAATTCTTTAACCACCGGTTTGTAGACCTGTATTAGCCCATAGATGTAAAAAAATGGAAAATTACTGGTTTACAGCAGTGGTTATATCTGCCATTCCATGGCCTGATATTCAAACAGGTGCCAGTGTGCACACTTAAAATGGTTGAAGATTGCTATTGTAGAGAATCCCATCTTTTAGGAAACTTTTTAGTGTTCTAGCTCATTAGATATCTCCATTACTTAAATTTTTAAAAATGTGTTGATCTCCAAAACCTTTTACAAGATATCCTAATTAATACTATATACTTTATACATTAAATTGGTAGAATTTTTGTTCTTTTTTTTGTTTGTTTTGGTTTTTTTTTTGTTTTTGGGTCACACCCAGTGACGCTCAGGGGTTACTCCTGGCTATGCGCTCAGAAGTCTCCCCTGGTCTGGCCTGGGGGACCATATGGGGCATGGGGGATCGAACCGCGGTCGTCCAAGGCTAGCGCGGTAAGGCAGGCACCTTACCTTCAGCGCCACCGCCCAGCCCCTCTTTTTTTTTTTTTTATTCCTGGATCTATGCTCAGAAATCGCTCCTGGCAGGCTCGGGTAACCGTATGGAATGCCAGGATTCGAACCACCATCCTTCTGCATGCAAGGCAAATGCCTTACCTCCAACCTATCTCTCTGGCCCCCAAATTGGTACAATTTTTTTTATCTTGGTCTGTAAATAAAATCTTGTAAGACTGAAATTCTCAGCTAATTGAAACTTTACAAGCAGATAGCAACTCAAAATGAAGTCAAAATAGTTACAGTTAAATAAATTCTTATTGAATTAATACTATTATTTATTTAATAGTCTTATTTAATAATATTCTCTCAAATATTTAGATCACATAAACTGACACTGATTTTGACACTATAAAACCAAAACACTGCCTAAAATGAAAGAAGTCCTAATCATCCAATTTTAAAAGTAAAGTTACCAGAGAGCTCAGACCACAAAGAATAGGAGATTGAGTCAAGAATGGATGACCTAGCTTCATAGCAGAAGACTTGGTTCTACTACATTCTATTCTTGTTTGTAGGCAATGTGGTAAAATATTCATTTTGCCTTTTTTGAGTCATAACACATATAAAAACACTGAAAAAGACACACAACAAATAATTCATAAATTATCTGTGAGAGAAAATCATTTTATAATAAATGAGGAAATTAAGTTAGCAACTTTCAATCTCTTCCCAATGGTTATTGCAATTTATATTCCCTTTTAATCTAAAAAAGTAATCAATCATACTGATCTTTTCCATAGTATAATTTGCTTTTTATAGTTTAATATAAATATAGTAAATATAATACATATCTCTAAGACAAAAGAGAAATCCATGAGACATTGCAGTGATCACTTTTGTTTATCTTACTTCTGTTGAAGAAGTAAGATTTTATTTTAAATTTTAAGTCACACGTTGGAGTGCTCAAAGATGATTCTTGTATTTGTGCTCAAGGATCACCCATGGTGGTGCTTGTGGATTTGGGGATCAAATTTAGGTTCACCATGTGCAAGCCAAGTGTACTACTCTTTCTGACCACAGCATTTATTTTAAAGGATACATAGATACTTAATTGTTAGCAGTATGTTTTGTCTGAAATAGTTTCCAAATACACATAATTCTATTCATGGACTATCCCACTCAGATACAAAGTTGAAGATTTCTGGAACAATATCAAACTGTTTAAAATCAGTAATGTAGCATTTCCATTATCTAGTATAATAAATCTTTCTTACCCAATTTTTCTAATCTTTAAGACAGGATTCTTTTTTCCACTTAACTTTAGATATAATATTGTAATCTTTTAACGTTCTTATTTTAGTTAGAATTGCATTTAATCTCCAAGTGAATTTGCCTGTGCCAATTCATGCATAAGTCATATTTACCCACTTAAGTATCCTTAGGTTTTTCTCAAAGGTACTTTGCAGTATTTTATGTGCATGTCTTATATACAAATCATTAGTTTTATTTCTAGATGTTTTATGTATTTGCTTTGAATTTCAAGTGATATGTTCTTTTTAATGTTAAGTATATGGATAGTTAATGAAAATGTATTTGCATATATTAACTTTAACAGTGGAGAGCTCCAATAATTATTATTTTAAATATAATAAACAATCTGAAAATTCTATATGATATTATAAACAACTATATATTATGAATCTATATAATTTTCCAAATATCATATCATTTATTTCCTTAATGACATTATAGGGTCCACATCATTTAGGCCATGAAAAATAGAAAGAATAATAGTGAAAATTTTTTATCTCCATCTCATTTTTGAAGGAAAATCTTCTTTTCCTATAAATATTTGCAATAATTAATTTTAAAATGTATTTTACTTATATATTACCAACTACTTATACTTAAATTAAAGACTGTATCAATTTTTTGTTATATCAATTAAAAACAATTTCATTTGTTTTCTTTTACTGTTTATTATAATAAATCACAACTAAGAGTGAAGCACATTCTAAAACATGCAAGGAACAACACGACAGCAAAGCAAATAACTAAGCAAGCAAGTTTGAAGCAGTTAATTGCCAGAGCAAATGGCAGGAACTTCTGCAAGAAAGTACTATTTCCATTGACCCCAGTCCCATTGTGTGATCAGATAAACCCAGAGGCCAGTGTTCTGCACCATTTTTTTTGGGGGGGGGGAATAATTAAATAAACCAATGTTTCTTCCCCAATCAACCAGTTATATGAAAGTGAATCTTGAGGTTACCTTTAGATGTTTCACTGTCTGGTTGACTATTTAATATGCCAGGGCAGAGAATGGTTGGGTCTTTTTCTGTTTGCTTTATGTTTAGGTCTTTAAGGGAACATATTTGGTAGTTTTCAGGAGCTAGGTATGGCATGGTACTCAGGGGTCACTCCTGGTGACCATCAAGTTCTGAACATCAAACTCAGACTTCCTGCATAAAAACTATATCTCAGCCTCACAGGTTTGATACAAATAGCAAAAGCATCCAGCTCATGAGCCTTGTAAACAACTATGTCAGTCACTTTTTTTAACTCCAGTTTTATAGTCTCAGACTTTAATTAAATGCATTTAGTCAATTGCATATGATATAATTAAAATATATTGTATCTTCTATCTTCATTTTTTTCTACCTGATACTATTTTTATTTGTCTTTGTAATACATTAAATAAATATTTGGTTCATTTCAATTGCAGTTTTTTTTTACTATATGCTAAATTTGTTCTAGTGATTATTTAGTTGTTAATTTTCATTGATGGAAGGAAAGTAGATATAAAATAATAAATAATATTAATTAGACTGTCCCCAAGAAAAAAAGTCCAAGGTGGCAGAATAGGAAGAATCCATGTTTGATACCTGCTACAATCATATAAAGTGTATAAAAACATGAACTACTATACAAAGAAGAGATAGAACTTGGATAAACAGACCTTTCACAAAAGTCTCTTGAAAGGACGACTGCCCTTGCACCTGCAGCCAAGAGCAGAACTTTTGGACTGCTGGCCAGGACCTCTTGAGAGACCCTCTGCAATCAGCACCCAGACATTTACTGGTCCATTCATGAAAGGTCTATACCTGTTGTCACCTGTAAAATGATAGACAACTGTTAAAACGCATTTTTACTTGTTCCTTTCACCTTTTCTGAGTTAATTAGCACATGTACCCTTAATCATGTTGACCTTGCCCCTCAGATGATTTAATATTAAACTCTGTCAATAAAAACAGCTTACAGGAGAAGGAAAGGTAGAATAGGATAGCTTGTTTAAGATAACAGAACATCATGGAGAATAGAACAGCATGTAAAAGCAAGAAGAAGCTAGATCCTAAAAGTGGCATAACCCCCACGGTCAGCAAGAACGAGAACACAGTGAATGGCCCAAACTACAGGAGGCTGAAAGTAAGCTGCAGCAGGCAGCCATCAACCTCAGGGGAAACCAGCCAACTAGTGAGCCTCAGAGTTTTTCCCACCTATACCCATCGCCCTGATACCTACTGTCACTACTCCTCTCTAGTGTCTATGACCCCAGCTTCCTGCTAGGCCTGTAATGACTGTAGCCCAATGTAGAACTAGCTGTAAGTACAAGATATAGCTCAGGAAAAACCTCCACATGCCTATTTCCAGTCATTGCTCTCCTGAAAGTGCCACTGGGATTAACATACCTGGGGAAAATTGCTGGGAACAGAGCCAAATCCCATTGAATAGCCTTTCCCAAATATGCTCTACAGCTCTCCGGGTCACATCCTGAGTCAAATTCTGTTGTCTGCTGAGTTAGCTTTTTCTATAATCTGAAAAAACAAAAAAACCCATACTCCCCAAACCTGCTGAGATTGTTAGTAGATTATAACTGAGTGGTCTTTTGCAGCTTGAGGCTTTTCAGGCAAAGCCTACAGATTCTATTTGGAACTAACAGTGATTGCACAGATCAAGCAGCAGTAATGCCAGTGGGATTAGTGTCAGTGGCATGTAGCAATAGTAAGAGATCTTTACATCTCCTCAATAAAATAAAAACCTGATATCCTGGGTTTTGTGGGCTAATAGCTCTAGTCAGGTCTTTGGCTTCAATCATCTGTTGGTGATAAGGACTCAAACTCTGCCTCCAAGGTTATCACCATAGGCTAATATCCTTTCATTTCTTTAAACTTTTTTTTGAGTGCTTTACAACACCGTTAATTATGGTGTCCATTGTACATACTTCCAATATCACATTCATTACCTGTATACTTATCTTATCCCAAAGTACTGCAGTAAAGTCCCTATGGCCTCTCCTCCTCTCCTCCTCAAACTCAATTGTGTGGATTAGTTCCTCCATGGTGTTGCACTTGGCTTTTTTTGTTGCTTCCTAGATAAGTATATTTAAGTCCCACACAAGAAAGAAATCATTTGCTATTTATCCTTTTCTGACAGGCTTCATTCAGCATCATATCTCCAGTTCCATCCATGTCTAATTGAATTTTTTTGTGTGTTAAAGCTGCATAGTACTTCATCATGTGTATATGGTAGATTCCATATCCTAGAATCTTGAGGAATATAGGTGTTGTATATCCTTGTGAATTCATGTTTTTGTTTTTTGAGGAGTAGATATCAAGATGAAAATGTTTACACAGGGCCCGGGAGATAGCATGGAGGTAAGGCGTTTGCCTTTCATGCAAAAGGTCATTGGTTCGATTCCCGGTGCCCCATATGGTCCCCCCGTGCCTGCCAGGAGCAATTTCTGAGCATGGAGCCAGGAGTAATGCCTGAGCACTGCCGGGTGTGACCCCCCCCAAAACAAACAAACAAACAAACAAAAAAAGAAAATGTTTACACAAATACAATCAAATAAAGGGTTAATATCTAAGATTTATGAGGTTCTCATTAAATTAAACAAAAATATAGCAATCTTGTTCTAAAATAGGGAGAGAAGATGGACACTCTTTCAGGAAGACATACAGATGGCCAATCAGTATATGAAAAAATGCTATGATTGGGAAATGCAAGTCAAAACAACATGCAGATATTATCTGAAGCTGGTGAGAATGGTACATATCAAAAAGTCTAAAAAATCAGTGTTGGTGAGTGATTAAGAAGTCTTCATCCAATGTTTGTGGATATTTCATTTAGTTTTATTCTCTATGAATAGTATTACAAAGATCTCTACAAGGAAATTTGGAATCTTATACAGAATTTTTTCTATACAACCTTTCTTTTTTTTCTTTTTTTTCTTTAATCTTTTTTCATTTTGATCATAGTGGCTTACATATCTTTCACATTAGTATTTTAGGTACATACTAACATTGAATCAGGGAATACCCACCAACCAGGTTTGCCCTCCCACCCTCCCCATTCCCTTTCTGCATCCCATAACCTCCACCATCACCCCCAGGCTGCTAGAGTAGGTGGTCCCCTCTTTGACTAGCTTACTATCAGTGATCATACATCTGTTTGGTCCTGGTGCCCTCCCTTGTTTCTCCCTCTATTTGAGAGGCTAAGCTAGATAAATTGAGTTATGTGGTTTTGTTTGAGGGAAAGAAAAGCCATAGAGTGGGGTAAAGATTAAGCAAAAAAAATTAATAATAAAATAAAATAAAGATATTCTGGAAATGGGTGGAGTCCTTCTAGTGGCTAACAGCCTCAGTTTGAGAGAGGACATGAAAAATGTAATTGAAACACCATAACAATACAAAAATAAGTGTCAAATTAGATATCCAGTGAGCCCTATAGCAATAAAGAGAAGCACCACGCAATAGTCTCAGTTCTGAATTCAAATCATGCTGGAGTACAAAAAAGAGAGAGAGAGAGAAAGATAAGTAAAATAATATGAAATACAAAAGGAGGGATCAGCTTCAATATCTACACCAAAATAAGGACGTCAAAAAAAAACAATCAATCAATAAATATACATATATATATAATTTTTTCTTCCCCCCCTGCATAGGCACAGTAACTCTTGGGGATATTATAGAGGGAATTCCCTTGACCTAGGGGAAATAGGGTTTCTCCATCCCTGAAGTATACTGTCATGGGATTAACTATAGACTCCTTGATGATCATTTACTCTACCCTCGGTGCTTTTGTGGTGTATGGAAGCCTTCTGCTTCATCATGGATGGCAAAATTAGACCTCTGTATCTAGAGATCTTGGTGACTGTGCAGCTCAAAGAATGGAGCTTATGATGAAGGCTTTCTTAGTGGTTCTAGCAGTTCTGCTTCTTCAGTGTTGTTTTAATTCATCTTCTGTAGTTGGTGTTCTTGGTCATTATGCTGCTCCTAGAGTGGAGCCTGGGGCAGAGTCTTTCTTTATGTTTCTGGAAGATCTGTTCACTTTCGACTGTCTCATTCAGACCTCTGGAATTGGAGATCTTGTTTGTTGAACAGATTGTAGACCAAAAGCTAGGTTATAGTTTTTTGTTGTTGTTGTTGTTGTTTTTGTTGCTGTTGGTCCCAGGATGCATACTGTCTAGTCCTGGTTGTCACAACCAGTCATCTGTATAGAGCAATCTTGGTTTTTGCACTGATCAAAGGGTGACATGTCTTCTGATTTCGTCTTATCATTGGCTGGTGAGGTAGGATAACTTGCTCTTAGATATAGTTGTTCCCATTTCTTCGTTGTCATGTTATCAATTTAGCACTGGTGTATGTTGGCGTCTGAGTAGCATTATGAATGCCCTGAAGAAGACTTGGTTCCTGGAGCTGTTGTTGAGAACTCTGTCGTTTTTATGTCTGGGATCCAGGAGTCCAGGTACAGCCTTTCCTTTTTTTATATAAGACCATTAATTTAGGACTGAGGAGAAAAGGTACTGAGCATAATCCACATAAATAAATACAGGACCTGGAATGGAATGAGGAGAGAGAGGAATTCAACCCATCTGATTGATCAAAACAAAACTCTGGGAGAAATTTATAATGAAATAAAACTAAATTGCCTGAGGACTTCAAAGTAATAGTCACAATAATCATGATTAAAATTAGCACAATGAAAAAGATTAAACAAAGACTTTGATATGTGCAGAAATATATATGTTAAACAATGTAGTAGAAGTCTTAGAAGTGTGGGGCCCGGGAGATAGCATGGAGGTAAGGTGTTTGCCTTTCATGCAAAAGGTCATCGGTTCAAATCCCAGTGCCCCATATGGTCCCCCGTGCCTGCCAGGAGCAATTTCTGAGCATGGAACCAGGAGTAACTCCTGAGCACTGCCGGGTGTGAACCAAAAACCAAAAAAAAAAAAAAGAAGTCTTAGAAGTGAAGAATGCCTAGCTGCATTAAAATATAATTAATAAAGACAAAGAAAATCATTAAAAAAAACCCAACTGATTGATCAAAACAAAACTCTGGGAGAAATTTATAATGAAATAAAGCTAAATTGCCTGAGGACTTCAAAGTAATAGTCATAGTAATCATGATTAAAATTAGCACAATGAAAAAAATAAAACAAAGACTTTGATATGTGCAGAAATATATGTTAAACAATGTAGTAGAAGTCTTAGAAGTGAAGAATGCCTAACTACATTAAAATATAATTAATAAAGACAAAGAAAATCATGAGTTGTATGCTAAGGTAGTCAACAACAATAACAACAACAAAAGAGATACATGGGACAGTATCAAGAAGAAAAATATTTATCCTGAGCAACAGCAGAAGAAAAAGAGACATATGGGAAGAAATCTTCAAAAATAATAAAATCTTTAACTTGTAAAACATAACATATATCCAGATCTAGGAATCTTAAAATATTTTCCCAAAATAAACACCTACTAAAAGCACAAGGCATATTATAATTTATGTGATAAAAATAATAGATAAAGAGAAAACTAAAACTAGTGAGAAAAAATAAAGTTACATCTAAGGGATTTCCATCCCAAAATAATACAGATTTCTCAGCTCTAATGTTACAAGAAGGAGAGATGTGAAGGTAATATACAAACTCAATAGGAAAGAACTTTATAAAAATATTCTACCCAAGTAGGCTAGTGCATAAATTTGAAAGTGTGATAAACTGCTTTAAATGCAAACAAGTGAAGGTCTGCATCTCCAGAATATTTTGCAAGAAATGACAAAAGAACATCTATAAAATGAAAAAATAACCTCCACCTTATTAATGTGTTTATTTACTTATTGGTTTTGGGGTCATAGCCAGCACTCAGGGATTACTCAGGGTTCTGCACTCAGAAATCACTCCTGGCAGGCTCCATGAACCAGAAGGGTTGCCAGAAATTGAACCCACGCTGGGTGCATGCAAGACAAATACTTTACCTGCTATGCCATCATCTATCAGGGCATCTGAAACATAAAATGTGAAGAAGAATCAGAATTACAATTACAATGTAAATTTTTAACATGAGCTCAAGATTTATTCCTGCTCAATTTCTGCTGGATTAGCTTTTTCCATGATCTGAAAACAACAACAACAACAACAACAACAAAAACCCAGACTCCCCAAACGTGCTGAGATTGTTAGTAAATTATAACTGAGTGGTCTTTTGCAGCTTGAGGCTTTTCAGGCAAAGCCTACAGATTCTATTTGGAACTAACAGTGATTACACAGCTCTAATATGATATCCTGACAACGAGGAAACTGGGAACAACTTGACTTAAGAGCAGGTTATCCTACCTCATCAGCTAACAATAAGACAAAATCAGAAGACTTGTCACCCTTTGGTCTGTCCAAATGCCAAGATCGTGATTTACAAATGACTGGCTGATAGAACCATGACCGGACTATATGTATCCTGGGACCAATAAAAAAGCCCTAGTCTAAGGTTTGCAATATGACCTGCACAACAACCATGATCTCTAGTTCCAGAGGTCTGTCTGAGACAATTGCAACGGAATGGGTCTTCTGGAAACATAATGAAAGACTCTATCCCAGGCCCCGTCCTAGGATCAGTGCAAAGATCAAGACCATCAACCACAGAAAATGGATTAAAAAGACACTGAGGGAACAGAACTTCTAGAACCACAATTAAAGACTTCATCATAAATTCTACTCCCTGACCTGTGCAGATACTGAGATCTCTAGACACAGAGCTCTGATTTTATCACCCAGGACGAAGCAGAAGTCTTCCTTACACCACAAAAGCACCAAGGGGAGAGTAAATGAACCTGAAAGGAGGCTATAGTTAATCTGATGACAATATACTTCAAGGATAGAGAAACCCTGTTTCTCTTAGACCAAGGGAATTCCTTTTCGAATGACCCCAATATTTACTGTGCCTGTGCAGGAGGGAAGAAAAAAAAAAGGCAAAAAGCACAAAATTTTTTTATTTATCTAGTTTTTGCCGATTTATTTCTTTTGGTATGGCTATTGAAGTTGTTGTTTTCGTTCATATTTCTTTTTCTTTTCTTTTCTTCCTTTATGTGGTGCTTATCTTTATTGTTGGAGTGTTCACTGGATCTTTTATTTGACACTTCTTTTTGTACTGTTGTGGTGTTCCACCTCCTTTTCCCCCTTCGTCTCTCAAAACTAGGATGAGAGCTTCCAGAAGGACTCCGCCCATTTTCGGCATATTTGATTTTTCCCCAGTTTATTTCTTTTCTTCAAACAAAACGACATAACTTGAACTATCTAGTCTCGCCTCCCAACTAGAGCGGGAAATAAGGGAGGTACCAAGACCAAACAGTTGTAGGACCACTAAGTAGTTAGCTAGGCACAGAGGGGACCACTTATTATGGCAGCCCCGTGGGTGAGGGAGGAGGATATGGGAGGTAGGACGGGAATGGAGGTGGAGGGAGGACAATTTATTGATGGGAATTCCCTGATTTTATGTTAATATGTACCTAAAATATTATTGTCAATGAATGTAGGCCACTATGATTAAAATAAAAATTATATTAAAAAAAGAAATCACAGGTTGATCCATATATCACACTGTATAATAAAGTCAACTCAAAGTGGATCAAGGTCCTAGAACCTAACCTAAACTTAGAACATCAGAAACTAATCCATAAAGTTCATTGAGGAAAACATAGGCAAAACACTCCAAGAGTTAGAACTCAAAGAAGTCCCCCAATAGCAAGAGTTACCACATCAAGCCTAAATAAATGGGACTGCATCAAACTAAAATTTTTGTATGGCAGAAGAAACATAGTATAAAATTAGAAGGCAGCTAACTGAATGAGAGAAAATTTTTTCAGTCAACAAATCAGAGAAAGTTTTGATATCTAGGATGTAATGTACTCACAAAGGTTAAGTCCACAAAAATCTAAAAAAATGAAGAGAAGAAATAAACAGAAACTGACAGAAGACCAACAGATGGCCAAAAATACATGAAAAAAATGTTTATCATCTCTTATCAGGGAAATTCAAATAAGGAAAACAATGAGGTACCATCTTACACCAGTAAGGATTGCATATATCAAAAATAAAGGAAACAATCTCTGTTTGATGGGATGTGGTGAGAAAGGAACCCTCATCCACTGTTGGTGGGAACACAGCCTGATCCAACTTTTATGAAAACAATATTGAGGGTTTTCAGTAAATTCATAATTGAGCTCATAATATGACCCAGCAATCCATCTTTTGGATACTCTCCCCAGGACAGAAAAACACTCATCCACAAAAATGCATGCTATTTCATTGCAGCATTCAGTACAATAGCGAAGACTTGGACTTAACCAACAACAGATGAATGGATAATGAAGATGCAGTACATATATACAACAAAATGCTACATAGCTGTAAGGAATGACATAACCATGCAATTTGCAGCAAAATGGATGGAACTAGAATATTAATTATGTTAAATAAAGTAGCCAGAAGGATAAATATAAAATGTTATCACTTATATGTGGTATTTAGAATAACTGCATGAAAAGAGGTCTTGAACACCATAAGGTCCACAGTATAGCGACAAGGAAACAAACTGAGTGGAAGAAGAGAAACACATATTCTCTTTTGTACCTCAAGGAGATCTGCAACAAGCAACAAATACAACTGTTTGATTGAGCAGGTGTTTAATCAACTGTTCCATATAGATGCATGACATAATGTTCTAATGCTTTTATCCATAGAAATAGGTGCAGAATTGATTTGGAAATTATGGATGCCCACTACAGTGCTCACATAAGAATGTTTTAGTGTCTTAATCTTAATATGTCTATAATAAATCTTCACCTTTTTTGTTCACAATGGCGCTTGAGATATAGGTTGGTAGCCTTAGTTTCGCTGTACAGTGCTAGCTCACATTAGACTCCAAATACAGTGCTCATGATGGTAACGTCTTGACAAAATACTCTAATTTATTAATTCCCATTTCATTATGACTATTAATATGATCTAATGTGTATCATTGGAATAGCCAACTGCGTGTCATAGACTTTTGCTACTGTGCTCATTCATTGAGTATTTTTTTGCATTTTTTTAAAATTCAAGATAGTTTACTATTACATCACAATGCCCATGTCTGGAGTTTGCTTTTCAGAAGGAACATGGATGCTTGAGAACAAGTAAACAATACTTCATGGGGTAGACTACTCTTGCAGTATTCATTATTATATTGCTCAGTATTCTAGACATGAAAATCATGATTGTCCTGAGAATGCTCCATGCACAATCTAACTATGGAAGCCTTTCCTCATCAAAGTTAATCCTCATCAATGATTATTTGCCTAGGAACTGGAAAACCTTTTCACTTAATTTGCTGGCTTCATATTTTTTAAGCTCTCTGACCCATTCCACATGGGTCAATTCTTCAACTGAAACCTATAAATCAATCTATGTGTGAATGAGTATGTATATGTTTGACACCTCTATGTCTGTCTAATTTGTATTGTACATATTGCCTGCCTATATTGTATATAGTTTCTTACATAACCCATCCTTTCCCCCCTCCCCTCCCTACCACTTTACAAATTCTCTTCTATCCGCTCACCCTCTCATTTATGATCTATTATTGCTCCCTATTTAACCCTCTTTACCTTCTGTTCTTAACTCTTTAGAAACCAGAATCTCACCATGCTCCAGCCAGCTGCTAGAAAGCTCCCAAAGCAAAAGGACAGCCTCCCAGCCTGCCTTGTCTCATTCTGCCACCAGTGCTTCTGCTGATTCACTTTATGTGGCCCTTTTTCTCCCACCACTGTTCACTGTGGACTTTTGTTTTCTACCAAACTCGACTCTTGAGATGCCCTCAGCTTGAGGATACTACCTGATTCCTTACTACTGCAAACCATTTTTCTGACTCCACAAGACCAAGTTGCAGGTTGAAACTGTGCTCTGGATTTTATTCCCCTCGCCCCCAAACTATTTTAAAAGACTTAAAGGAGATATGTATATTTCCTTTGTATATTTCCTTAGATGTATTTTCTTAATATTTATAATTTCTTATTTAGAGGTAGCTTTTTTCAATCCTTTCTTGGATCTGCTTAGAAGGATATTCTAATAGATAAGTTTCTCCTGGGATTTGAGTTCAGGTTAGAACTAGGTTATAGGGTTTGAAAATCTTGTTATTTTTACCCCCATATGTTCCAGTAGTATTACATGGCATTATTCCTTTTTGCATATGCATATTAAAATGGGGGAAATCTGGGGCTGGCACAAAAGTGCAGAATTAGGGAGTTAGCTGGCTGACCCAGGGTGGACCTGGGATCTATACCCTGTGTCCCATATGGTCCCCCAAACCAGTAGCAATTTCTGAGTGCATAGCCAACAGTAACACCTGAGTATCATCAGATGTGGCCCAAAAACAAGAACAAAACAAATAAATGGGGAAAATCTTACTTATGGAAGAAATTCTTATCTAATTGAGATAGGAACTCATAAATTGTATAGTGTAGGAGAACCTTTTACCCTGAGAATAGTGACTGAATCATAACGACTTGACTTAGGCCTCAATTGATTGGACCATCCAACCCCAAACCTTGGATCCCATCTTGGAACTTGCAAGGTTTTCTGCAGCAGCACCAGGAATCAAAACTTCCACATAGCGAGGCCCTAATGCTGCCCTGACACCAACTTGCTACAGTGGGATTATATGACACACTGACAACTAGGAAACAACTTGCTTTTAGGGTGGATTTCCCTGCCTTGCCACCTAACAGTGAGATGAAATCAGAAAATACCCTGTGACACCCTGGTTTCAACATAGGATTTGTGCAAAAACCAAGATTTCTAATTATAGAAGTCTAACTGTGACAATTGTGATTGAGATCTTTTCCTGAGACCATGAAGAAAGACCTTGGGACTGGACAATTAGTATGCCCAGAGTCTGTAGTTGGTCTTATGACAAGATGCTTCATGAGCAGGGGCACCTGTTTTTAAGGATAAGAGTATTTTATTTCTAATTTCCCCCAACATATACTGAACCTATGTAAAACACACAAACAAAACAGCTGCCACTACCACCCCTTTTATTTTTTTTATTTTTATCTTATTTTTTATCTTCTAGATTGGGGCTTTTACTTTTTCAGAGAAACTTGGGACATGAATTACTTTGTTTTACTTCTTATTTCTACATTTTTCTACAAAATTAAGAAAATAAAAGAGGATGGGCCAGGGGCCAAGTGGTCTCAGGTGCATTGGTGGAGGATAAAAAGGACAGAACTAAATACACAAACCAAATCAACAACAATAGATTCAAGAGAAGTAAACTATAGCAATCTAAACTTAAAATGGACCTGTTATAATGGCATGCCTGGGGGCAAAGAATGGTTGTATAGAATGTATTCTGGAAACATTGGTGGAGGGAGGACAAGACTGGTGATGGGAATGGCTCTAATTCACTGTCAATGTATGCCTTAAATTCAACTATGATGGACTTTGTAATTCACAATGGTTTCAGTAAAAATGAAAATAAAAATAAACCCAATATTTCTCTCTATGAGCCCATCCAAGCAAATATGTATTTCTCATTGTATCATATATGAGTCAACTCATACTGTCTATTTCTTTTTTTCCTAGTTTGTATCTCTTAGAATAATACTATCTATGACCATCTATGTGGTTGTGAATAGAAGTATTTTGTCTATAAATGAAACTTTATAAATAAAGTATTTTTTATAATTGTGTAGACCATATCTTCTTCAAAGGACATTTGTATTCTTTCTATACATGAGTATTATAAGAGTATATTTAATAAATGCGAGAGTACACCTGTGTTTTAATTAGAAATGTTGTATATGAGGACAAATATATGAATGTAAGATAACTGGATTGTATGAAATTTCCATGCTTGATTTTTTAGTAGTCTTCATACTTACTATTGTAATGACTACATTAATTTACATTTCCACTAATAGTACATAAGTTTCCTTCTCTCCACATTATCTCCAACACTTGTTCTTTATATTTTGGTTAATAACTATTGGTGTAAGAAAATGTTACATTACAATTTTAATTGACATCTTTACTTTTTTTTTCTTTTTTTAATTGGAATCTTTTCTAATAATGAGAAACAATAAAAATATATTTCAGGCTTTTTTGTATTTAATGATTTCAGGTATTTTTAGGCAACACCTGGAAATGATCAGTTTACACCTGGCTCTGTGTGGAGGAGTTCTCCTAGAAAACTCAGATGGGGTGTCAGAGATTGAACCTGTGCAAGGCAAGCATCCTTTGCTGTACTTGTTTTACTATTTCTCCAACCTCACAATTAACATCTTTTAATGTACTTATTGACAACATGGTGCATTTTCCTTGCCATTAATTCTCTTCAATTTGTGTCTAGTTTATTTAATCAACATTTCCATTGTTATTTCAATTGTATTTGTCATCTCCAAAAATAATATTAACTTAACTCTTGTAGCTGCTTATTTTTATATATATTTTCTCTTTTCTAATGCCTAATGATTTTTAAAATTATTTCTCAAAAAAATAAAATTCCACATAGGCATATTATCTATGTAGCAAGTTATCTAGTCATGTAAATGCCGTTATATTTGCATACTCAGATTTTGGGTTTTAATTTATTTGTATCATTAAAGATTGCTCTTTTAAAGATACTATATCAATTTATTAACATAGAAATACATGCACCTTATTTTATTTTTAATGAAAAAATCATTTAATATATATACTCCAGTAATAGGTAAGAATTAAACCATATTATCATAATGTATTTCTACTAATTCTATCCAAATAATCAGCTAACTAGTTTTTACATTTACATTTTCCATTTATATATTCCTTTGTCTCATAATTCAAGCCCATTTTATTTCACTCAAAATATATTTATGCCTATTTTTATTAAAATAATGTGCATCCCACAGATAATAAATAGCAATTTCTACAAACCATTGCATATAACACACCACAGATTGTACTTTTCTATATTCCACAAAGAACTCAGACATCTATTAATTATCTCAGAAGAGCCTGTCTACATGGCTTTGCGTGCCAATGTTATTGCACCATTATGCAGATGATGAAACAAGCCTAAGAAAAGATAAATGGTGCAATCAAGTTTATATAGCAAAAAAATATGACATTTTGCAAGGTCATGTAATCCAAAACTTAGCTCAGATGCTACATGTTTCCTTTGAGCTATAATTTTATTTTAATTTGTTTTATGAGACATCAAAAAATGTCCTTTAGCTTGAACTTTTGGAAAGCTTTTGCAGGTAAGAGAAAATGATCTATCAATATTTTTAGATAAAGTGACACAAATTCTTGATAGGAAAATGAAGTAATGTGCAAAACAATTCATTTTATTTTATGAAAAATAAAAACAAGAAAACTTGTCAAGACCTTCTATTTTTTCCTTAGTGTAGCACATATATAATCATATTATTTGCTTATTCCTCTGAAAGGCACTTGCCAGAGTACTTGTGCACTCACTGTTTTCAGATATAAATTTTTATTTGCCACTAACACCCTAAAACTTAGAAAAGACCTCAAATAGAAATCAAGAAAAGAAAATTCATTTCTCTTAATTTTTATTCTTTTTAAAATTTTTTACAAATTTTTCAATTTTTTATTCTTATGTGAAATTAAATATTTGAACTTGAAATAGAATTTTACATTTTTTGTTAATATCAGCAATAATTGCAATTATGTTATTGTCTAGTATTGAGAAAAAGATTATGTTCCTTTCTATAAAGGCATAGGGAACATACGATTTGGGAAAATTTATAATTGGTTAAAGCATCAACCCATTATCACTATCATTGTTTCCCCCTCTGATTTCCACTCACTGTGTCTACAAGGTCTTTGCTTTAAGCAGATGTTTAATTGATTTTGAAAATAAAGACTCACAGACTGACTACAATTTATTCAGCAAGAAAATTGTAGCAGAAAAATATTGAGCTTAGGTACTGGGACTTGAACTCTGGAGGCTGGAGTGCACATCTGGGAACAGATGGGTGCAGACCTACCTTTCCCGCTGGTACTGGGACTTGAACTCGGGAGGCTTCTGTGCAGGCCTGGGGATGTATGGGTGACAAACTGCCTCTCCCACAGGTACTGGGGCTTGATATCAGGAGGCTGCGGTGCGAGCCTGGGACAGATGTGTGGCGACCTGTCTCTCTCGAAAATACTGACAGATTTCTGGAAATATATCATCTTCTGAGACTGGAAAAGGAGAGGTATAAAACCTAAACAGGCCAATTAAATCTGAGAAAATTGAATCAGTAATCAAGAAACTCCCCAAGGACAAAAGTCCAGGTCCAGATGATTTTACATGTGAATTCTGTCAAACATTCCGAGAAGACTTAGAAACACTGATCCTCATGCTCTTTCAAAACATTGAAAAGGCAGGATTCCTTCCTAACTCCTTTTATGAGGCAATCATCACACTCATCCCCAAAGACGGCAAAGACCTCACCAAAAAAAATATACTACAGACCAATCTCACTAATGAAATAGATGGAAAAATCCTAAACAAAATCTTAACAAACTGAATTCAACAATACATCAAAAAGACTATACACTATGACTAAGTGGGTTTCATCCCATGGATGCAAGGAGCAAATCAATCAACATCATACATCACATCAATAAGAAGAAAGACAAAAACCACATGATCATATCAATCTACACAGAGAAGGAATTTAACAAAATACAACACACATTCTTGCTAAAAAACACTCAGCAAAATAGGGTTTGAAGGAACCTTTCTCAAGATAGTTACAGCTATCTATTAAAAAAAACCCACTGCCAACATTATCCTTAATGGTGAAAAACTGAAAACTTTTTCACTAAAGTCAGGAGCAAGTCAAGGCTGCCCACTTTTCCACTCTCATTCAACATAGTTTTAGGAGTACTAGCAATAGCTATCAGACAAGAGAAGGGAATCCAAAGAATCCAGATAGGGAAACTATTTCTATTTGCAGACAATCTGATGATATACCTAGAAAACCCTAAACAGTTCACAGGAAAACTCCTAGAAACAGTAAGCGAATATAGCAAAGTGGTTGGATACAAAATCAACACACAAAAGACATTCCTCTATAAAAATAGCATTCCTCTATACAAATAACAAGGCAGAAGAGAAAGACATTAAGGAGTTGATCCCATTTTAAAAAGTATCTAAAATATCAAACACCTGGGAATCAACGTGACAAGAGAAGTGAAAGACCTATACCATGAAAACTTCAAATCACTTCAGGAAGAAATTGAAGAAGACCTAAGTAAATGGAAGAACATCCCTTGCTCATGGGTAGGAAGAATCAACATAATCAAAATATCTATCTTACCTAAATTGCTAGATAGATTCAACACAATCCCTATCCAAATCGAGACATATTTTTTTAAGGAACTTGAATAATCACTTATAAAGTTCATCTCCCACCACGAAAGACCTAGACCAGCCAAATCCATACTTAAAAAAAAACCTAAGAAACTGTGTGGCATTTCTTTACCTAACCTGAAGCTTTATTATAAGGCCATAGTCATCAAGACAGCATGGTACTGGAACAAAGACAGTGTCAGACCAGTGGGTTAGAACAGAATATCCAGATATAAACTCCCAAATATATAGTCAACTAATATTTGACAAAGAATTCAAGCACCTAAAATGGAAAAAAGACAGTCTCTTCAACAAATTGTGATGGAACAACCGATAACATCCTGCAAGAAACTAAAGATTGATCCATACCTCATACCCTACACAAAAATCAACTCAAAATGTATTAACGACCTTGAAATCAAATAATAGCAAACCAATAAGGTTTATCTAGGTAAAAACAGGAAGAATTCTCCAACACATATACCTCTAAAGGGTCTTTGAGGATGTAATGCAATGGCAAGAGTACTAGCATAAAACCTGAATAAATGGGATTACATCAAACTAAAGAGTTTCTGTATGGCAAGGAAAACACTGTCTAAAACCAGAAGCCAGCTAACAGAATGGGAAAAAATATTCACACTAGACAAATCAGACAAAGGATTGATATCGAGGATATACAAAGTACTCAGAGAGGTGAGCTCCACAAAAACCTAAAAAATCCACAGAAAAAAAGGGAAATGAAAGTGATTAGATACTTTTCCAAGGAAGATCGACAGATGGCCACAAGACACATGAAAACAAGTTCACCATCACTCGTTATTAGGGAAATCCAAATCAAGACAACAATGAGGTACTACCTTACACCAGTGAGGATGGCACACATCAAAAATAATGGGTCCAATCTCTGTTGGAATGGATGTGGCAAGAAAGGATCTTTCATCCACTGCTGGTGGGAATGCTCCCTGGTCCAACCCCTAGGGAAAACAGTATTGAGAGTGCTTAGAAAACTCAGAATTGAGGTGCCATATGACCCAGCAATCGCACTTCTGGATATCTATCCCCAAGACGGAAGAATATTCTTACCAAAATATATATCACTGCACTATTTATTACAGCACTCAGCACAATAGCCAACATTTGGAACCAACGTCAATGCCGAACAACAGATGAGTGGATCATAAAGATGTGGTATTTATACACAATGAAATACTACATAGCAGTTAAAAATGACACAATCATGGATTTTGCAGCAACATGGATGGATCTACAAAACGTTATGTAAACGAAGTAAGCCAGAAGAAGAAGAATACAGAATATTAGCACTTTTCTGAGGTACTTATATTATACACTATATATACATATAGCACTCCAAGAACAATAACAATGGCCTAATAGGGTAGAAACTCCAAGCACTGTAGTTGTCTGCATTTACTGGTGAGAAGTGTTCAAAACAAGTGGAATAGGAACAACACAAAGCCTTGACTACCGATGATACCATAAAGGAACCAGCAACTAAGGAAACAACTGTTTAGAGAACAGGTATGTAATCAGCCTCTTATTAAAAAGGCCTATAACAAGCAGGTGAAAACAGATATTAACAGATGGGAGTATATTAAGCTGAGAAGCTTCTGCACCTCAAAGGAAATAGTGCCCAAGATACAAGAGCCTCCCACTGAGTGGGAGAAACTATTCACCCAATACCCATCAGATAAGGGGCTAATTTCCAAAATATACAAGGCGCTGACAGAACTTTACAAGAAAAAAACATCTAA
>PVKC010008780.1:0-27631 GCA_004027635.1 Crocidura indochinensis
AAAAAAAAAAAAAAAGAAGCTATAGCAGGAAGTCTGTCCTAGTGTAGACTTTCATATGGAATTAGATCTCCCCTTAGTCATTTCTAGACTTCTTTTCCTAACCAGTAGTCTTACATGAGTTACTGGTTACATCACTAAGTATATTGAGTTTTAGTTGTTTGTTTGTTTTTTGACCACTGCAGTGGCATGCAGGGTCTACACCTGGCTCTGTGTTCAGATATCATCCCTGGCAGGCTCAGTGTACCATATGGGAAGCTGAGGATTTAATCCTAGTTGGCTGCATGCAGGGCAAGTGTGCTACCCACTGTGTTATTGCTCTGGCCCCTGTAGTAGTTTTCTACTATAGACAATGCTATACTCATTGTCTCTTGTTTTGAGTAAAATGTCCACTAACTTAGTTCAAAAGGAAGTGACCAGCTTGAGTTCAGAGTGTGGGCTCTCACCTAATTGGTATCACTCTATGTTGAAACTGGCAAAGCAATCTTACTTGTATATATTGATACCAGAGCTTAAATTTCTGCCAAAAATCAGTGTGTAGGCTGTTACATTTTGTTTGGAATAGGTACTAAATTGCCTAGAACTGTTATAGTTTTGTGTAGAAAATAAAACATGGTATTAATATTTATGCAAATCTTCTTGATGCACAAAGAATTTAATCATGGATGCAGGTATCGGCTCCTTAACCTTAATCTTACGAAAAATATTTTTATTTTTTTATTTTTTAAATTTTGATTACTTTATTTAAACACTGTACTTTACACGGTTGCTCTTAATAAAATTTCCCTGCCATTTCTTGTTCTGACGCAAATGCCACTACCAATATAAAATTCCTCCACTATATATCAGCAATCCCTGAATTCCCACAGACTTTCAAGCCTTCCCCTGGGGCAAGCACAAATGTTTACTTTTTGTTGCCTTTTTACAGCAAAGTGATAATGAAATTATCAGAAGAAACTAGAGCAAGAAAAAATTTGTTGAATATTATATCCAACAGTGAGGTCATTAAGCCATACTCTGAAGATTCACTAAGCTGTTTGTTGCTTGTTGATCATTCTATTTTTTATTGATTTTGTTTATTAACCTTAAGGGACTTCTGTGCTACTTTAACATTTAATTTGGTGCATTATTCCTAGTGAGGTGCCAATATGGAAAAAAATGGAGGGCTGTATGAGGCCACATATGAGGCACACAGTCCAGGAATTCTTAGTTCTGTGACTGATAGGGCAGTAACTATGGGTCTTTTACATTTGAGCTTGGTTAAGAAAGTCAAGAAATTGTGTATATTATAACAAGTTGTTCTAAATTATTTTTAAAAAACTGAGACATTTTAATTATTTTTTTCATTTTTCAATTTTCTTTGATAAGTACTTTTCTTTTTTTCTTTTTCTTTTCTTTTTCTTTCTTTTTTTTGTTTTTTGCTATATTGGAGGTAGTAACTCTATTTGAATGTTGTAACAGGAATAAGATTATCAGCCTGTTCTAAAGTTATTATAATTTCCCTTCCTCCACAATTGTTGCTAATATATTAAAATAATATATTTGCTTCTTCTTGTGATTGTATTTATTCTTATCCGAGCTATTCTGAGCACATTTCTGGTGGTTGTTCATGCACTGCTCAGGTGGCTAGAGAATGCCAGTGATTTAACCTGCCTATTGTGCTATTTCTCCAGCTTGCCTATTTGTTTTAAATTATTACAAAATATTTATCCTATAATTGGGCAAAAAACATTATTCTTTATTTCCTCATATGTCATCTTTTCCAACAAGTAGCATGGTCACAGCAAAAAAAGTAACTGTTTTGTAAATGTACCCATCAGGAATTAAGGAAAAGAAAAAGACTGTTAAGAGGCAACACACAAAAAAACATATTAAGACCTTTAGTTGGTGTATCTAAAGCAATTCTATCTTATTCACAGCACCTTACCAAATATTCAATAGAATTAAAGAGAATGGATATCAGAATTAAAGGTTTAAATGGATATCAACAAATAAATGCTGAAGGATAGTTTGAGACAAACCAACATTTTGAACTCCCTGTCAAATAACTCATATAGACCAGTATTATAGCTAAAATCATTGACTATAAGAAACCTTAAAATACAACTATGCCTATGCCTCCAACGAAAGGATCAGCAACATCAGTAGGGCAACAAGTTGATTTATGTGCCCTATAGTACTACATAAGATGCTGTCACTATATCACTCTTAGTTCTATATATGGTGCTAGGGATCAAACCTTGGTTAGCTGCATGCAATGCCCTGTGTGTTATTGCAACTTTCATCAATGTGACTGACCTTTGAAGGAGGTGGATAATTTACATTTTCATGAGGTTATCACTTCTATGGGAAGTGAGTATTAATTACAAAGCCCTATGGAGACCCCGCCCCTTCAACTTGTTGGCTCCTCTTCCCACTTCTTCATCTTACTTCTCCTCCCCATTGCTATTATTATTTGGTTTTGAGGCCACATTCCCATGATACTCAGGATTTACTTCTGACTCTCTAATGAGTGATCCTGATGGTGCTCAGAGGAGCATATAAGGGGTCCAAGGATCAAGCCAGGGTTAGCTGCATACAAGACCAATGTCTTACCTTATATGCTATCTCTCTCTACTGTTCCTCCTTATTTTTGTCTTATCTAAGGACCAGAGCCCCAATTCATCTGATAGGGCACTTACCTTATTTGGGATCAGTTTGGGTTTAATAGCCAGCATCCTGTACATCCTTGAACATCAGCTAAGAGTGATCCCTGCGAACAGAGTTGGGTCCTGAGCACCACTGGATATGGTCCAAAAACAAATAAAAATTTAAAACATTTTTGTCTTATCTTATGTTCACTCTGCTTCAACCTTTCCACAAGTAAAAACTTAGTACAACCACCACAAGCCTTTTATCCCCACACTGAAAGTTTCAAACAAATATCTATAGTTGACTCCTTAAGATAAATTCGTAGACTAACTTCAGATCATCATCCATTATGCTGCGTAAAATGACTTGCTTTTCTTTAAGGTATAAAATGCATTTTCATTTTGCCTAGAATCACTTTCCCTCTGTAGTTTTATTGACAACTTACACTTCTCCACCATAACTTCCCTCTGCAGACTTCTCTGGCCTCATCATCCCTCTTGATATGCCATTGTGTACAGCGTTCTCCTTTCACTGGGTTTTTATGGCATATTGTATATCTTGTCTTCCAAGTCCTACTATGCACTCCCTGAGAACAAATCTTGCACCTCAGTGACCTTTGTATTACCTGATCTATTACAGGTACTAATCAATAAAACTTTTGCTTTTTTAAAGTAATGAACTACAAATGAATGTATTTATCCCAGAGCTAATATTTAAGACTTATAGACAAGCAGTTTGTAAAATGTTGGAACACATGTCTTTTTCAGAAATACACCACCTCATTTGGAGAGTGCATGAACTTTATAGTGCCAAATAGAACATTTTGCCTACCTGGCACTGATACTCTTTATGTCACTCATCTAAAAAATACCTGAGTCTAAAGACTATTTTAAATATGAATGCTGACCAAAACCAATAATTCACTTGCTCAGAGAAGCTGAACTCCTAACTAGCATAAGGATATTTGCAGTAAATGACATGTTTGTTCTAGATGGCTTAGATTTTTGCTGCTCATTTATAAAGCTGTGTTTACAACATCAATGTCTCATGATAATTTACAAATTATATTTTGATAGTGTATGAGTTTGGCATGAGTAGGATGACATCTCTTGTTCCTGTATTGCCATAAGACTGGCTACTCCAGTCTGAAGTTCACTATCTAAAATAAGTGAAAAGTGAGTTATTTCTGTCTAGATTTAGACTTAAGGATGCCATTGAAATTTTCTTTTTATTATAGATTGGATAATATGATCACAATTGTTTAACTGTTCATGAATTTTGGGGGGGGGGTTTGAGTCACACCTGCTGGTGCCCAGGGCTTATTTCTAGCCCTGTGTTCAGATATTTATCCTAGTGGCGATTGGGAACCTTAGACAGTGCTAGGAATTTAACTTGATTGACAGCATGCATGACAGGCACTTTACTTCTATAGCTTTCTTCAGCCCCAATGTTTGTGGTTTTGATATATAGATCATCTTTGAACATTTTTGACTCATCATTTTTAAATATATTTATTTAAGGACTATGATTACAAACAGGTTTATAGTTGGGTTTTTGTTATAAAAAATACCACCCTTCACCAATACAACATTCCCACCACCAATGCCCACCATCTTCCTCCTCTTCTACCCCTTATCTGTATTTGAGACAGGCATTCTGTTTTCTCTCACTACCATTGTCATGATAGTTGTCAGTATAGTTATTTCTCTAACTGAACTTACCACTCTTTGTGGTAAACTTCATATTTTGGTCTGGTCCTTCAGCCTTCATCTCTATTGTCTCTGGATATTATTACATAAATGTCCTTTATTTTTCTTAAAACCCATAAATGAATGAGTTTATTCTGTGTGTCTCTCTCCCTCTGACTTATTTCTCTCAGCATAATAGTTTCCATGTCCATCCATATATAGGAAAATTTCATGACTTTATTTTTCCTGACAGGTGCATAGTATTCCATTGTGTATATGTACCATGGTTTCTTTAGCCACTTGTCTGTTGTCGGGCATCTGGGTTGTTTCCAGATTCTGGCTATTGTAAATAGCACTGCAATGAATATAGATGTGCAGAAGCCATTATTTTGCATTGTATTTTTGTGTTCCTAGGGTATATCCCTAGGTGTGGTATAGTTGGATCAAATGGGAGCTCAATTTTCAGTTTTTTTTTTTTGAGGAATTGCCATATTGTTTTCCAAAAGGCTGAACTAGACAGCAGTGAGAATTAGCTTTCTCCTCACATCCCAGTCAATACTGATTGTTCTTGTTCTATATTTGAACAATTCTAACTTGTGCATTTCAGAAGTATGATTAAGAAGTAAATGAAAACTTTAGCAATAGTTTTATAGCATAAACTCACTATAGAATAATTCTTACTTGATTAGACAAAGAATTGAATGTTAATTGTCATTTTATTCAAGCAATTTTTTTCTTTAGGAAACTATGTAAATTCCTTTTAGCATGAAGGGACTAGCATGGGGGACTCCTGTCACACATGAAAGCTCCACTAGATTTGGTCATACTTTGCTCTGAAACAAAATAATCTACGAGGCTGGAGTGGTAAGAGGTTAAGGCACTTTCTTTGTATGAGGTAACTGTGAAACTAGTATGAATCCAAGGTATTGCATATAGTCTCCTTATTACTGTCAAGCATAGAGCCAGTTGTAGCATATTGTTGAGTATGACAAAGCATCAACATAAGGTACTCCTGTTTTGAAATTAAATGAAAGGAATAAGAATATTTTATTTGGGTGTGTTGGAATTAATTTTTCAGTAACATGAGAAATTATAGCTCAGAGAGTGGCTTATGGAATTATAAAAGTAAGTGATACTGCAAAACAGCTATTTGGCATCAATAAAGCACACTTAGTCAATATGCCAATTTAAGGGAGGAGAAAGTAGCAAGAAATTGGAAAGGGCCAGAGAGATAGCACAGTAGATGGGCATTTGTCTTACACACAGCCGATCCAGGACAGACCAGACGGTGATTCAATTCCTGGTATCCTATATGGTCCCCCGAGCCTGCCAGGAGCAATTTCTGAGCACGAAGCCATGGAGTAGTAGCCCCTGAGCACCAACAAATGTGACCCAAGAAACAAAAGCAAACAAAAAAGCAAAACATAACAAAGTAAGTAATTGGATAACAAAACCATAAGCCCAAAATTTAAGACTGAAAAATACAATCCTTTTTAAATTAAAATAAACGCTTGAGTATTTTTTTAATTTTAGGCATGATTTTTGAAATACTGTTTTTTCCTTTTTTATTTATTTAAACATCTTGATTACAAATATGATTGTGATTAGGTTTCAGTCATGTAAAGAACACTCCCTTTCACCAGTGCAATATTCCCACCACCAGTGTCCCAAATCTCCCTCCATCCCACCCCACCCCCGACCTGTACTCTAAACAGGTTTTCCAGTTCCCTCATTCATTCACATGATTATGGTAGTTCTCTGTGTAGTAATTTCTATAACTGCACTCACCACTCTTTGTGGTGAGCTTCATGAAATGAGCTGGAAGTTCCAGCCCTCCTCTCATTGTCTCTGAGAATTGTTGCAAAGATGACTTTTATTTTTCTTAAAATCCACAGATGAGTGAAACTATTCTGCATCTCTCTCTCCCTCCGACTTATTTCACTCAGCATAATAGACTCCAAACACATCCATGTATAGGACAATTTTCATGACTTCATCTCTCCTGATGGCTGCATAATATTCCATTGTGTATATATACCACAGTTTCTTTAGTCATTCGCCTATAGAAGGGCATTTTGGTTGTTTCCAGAGCCTGGCTATTGTGAATAGTGCTGCAATAAACATAGGTGTGAGGAAGGGGTTTTTGTATTGTATTCTTGTGTTTTTGGGGTATATCCCTAGGAGTGGAATAGCTGGATTGAATGGGAGCTCAATTTTCAGTTTTTGGAGGAATCTCCATATCACTGTCCATAGACGTTGGACTAGACAGCATTCCCACCAGCAGTGGATAAGAGTTCCTTTCTCTCCACATCCCCGCCATCACTGATTGTTCTCATTCTTTGTGATGTGTGTCAATCTCTGTGGTGTGAGATGGTATCTCATCGTTGTTTTGATTTGCATCTCCCTGATGATCAGTGATGAGGAGCATTTTTTCATGTGCCTTTTGGCCATTTGTATTTTTTTCTTATCAAAGTGTCTGTTCATTTCTTCTCCCCATTTTTTTGAAGGGATTAGTTGTTTTTCCTTGTAAAGTTATGTCAGTGCACTGTATATTTTGGATATTAGCCCTTTATCTGATGGGTATTGGGTGAATAGTTTCTCCCACATGGTGGGTGGCTCTTGTATCTTGGGTACTATTTATTTTGAGGTGCAGAAGCTTCTCAGCTTAATGAATTCCCATCTGTTGATCTCTGCTTCCACGTGTTTGCAAAGTGCAGTTACCTCCTTGAAGATACCTTTAGTCTCAATGTCATGGAGTGTTTTACCGACGTGTTGTTCTATATACCTTATGGTATCAGGTCTGATATCGAGGTCTTTAATCCATTTGGATTTTACCTTCGTACATGATGTTAATTGGGGGTCTATGTTCGTTTTTTTGCAAGTGGCTAACCAGTTCTGCCAGCATCACTTGGGAAGAGGTTTTCCCTGCTCCACTTAGGATTTCTTGCTCCCTTGTCAAAAATTAGGTGATTGTATGTCTGGGGAACATTGTCTGAGAACTCAAGTCTATTCCACTGATCTGAGGGTGTCTTTATTCCAATACCATGCTATTTTGATAACTATTGCTTTGTAGTACAGTTTAAAGTTGGGGAAAGTAATGCCTCCCATACTCCTTTTCCCTAGGAGTGCTTCAGCTATTCGAGGGTGTTTATTGTTCCAGATGAACTTCGTAAGTGTTTAATCCATTTCATTGAAGAATGTCATAGGTACCTTTAGAGGGATTGCATTAAATCTGTACAATGCTTTGGGGGAATATTGCCATTTTAATGATGTTAATCCTGCCAACTCACGAGCAGGGTATGTGTTTCCATTTCCATGTGTCCTCTCTTATTTCTTGGAACAGGGCTTTATAATTTTCTTTGTATAGGTCCTTCACATCTTTGGTCAAGTTGACTCCAAGATATTTGAGTTTGTGTGGCACTAATGTGAATGGGATTGCCTTCTTGACGTCCATCTCTTCCCTAACATTATTGGTGTATAAAAAGGCCATTGATTTCTGTGTGTTAATTTTGTAGCCTGCCACCTTGCTATAGGAGTCTATTGTTTCTAGAAGCTTTTTGGTATAGTCTTTAGGATTTTCTAAGTAGAGTATCATGTCGCCTGCAAACAGCGAGAACTTGACTTCGTCCTTTCCTATCTGGATTCCCTTGATATCTTTTTCTTGCCTGATCGCTATAGCAAGCACTTCCAGTACTATGTTGAAGAGGAGTGGTGAGAGCAGACAGCCTTGTCTTGTACCAGAATTTAGAGGAAAGGCTTTTAGTTTTTCTCCATTGAGGATAATATTTGCCATTGGTTTGTGGTAGATGGCTTCAACTAGATTGAGAAAGGTTCCTTTCATTCCCATCTTGCTCAGAGTTTTGATCAAGAATGGGTGTTGAACCTTATCAAATGCTTTCTCTGCATCTATTGATATGATCATGTGATTTTTATTTTTTGTTGTTGATGTTATATATGATATCATTAGATTTACGGATGTTAAACCATCCTTGCATTCCTGGGATGAAGCCTACTTGGTTGTAGTGTATGATGCATTGGATCCTATTTGTCAGGATTTTGTTGAAGATCTTTGCATCTGCATTCATCAGGGATATTGGTCTGTAATTTTCTTTTTTGGCAGCATCTCTGTCTGGTTTTGGTATCAAGGTGATGTTAGCTTCATAAAAGCTGTTTGGGAGTGTTCCCGTTTTTTTTTTTTTTGTTTGTTTTGTTTTGTTTTGTTTTCTTTTGTTTTGTTTTTTCAATTTCATGGAAGAGCCTGGCTAGGTTTGGTAGTAGCTCCTTTTGAAAGGTTTGAAATAATTCATCAGTAAATCCATCTGGGTCTGGGCTTTTCTTTTTAGGCAGATGTTTGATTACAGTTTCAGTTTCCTCTGTAGTGATGGGGATGTTTAGATATGCTATATTTTCCTTACTTAACTCTGGAATATTGTAAGTGTTCAAGAATTTATCCAATTCCTCTAGGTTCTCATGTTTCGTAGCATGTAGTTTCTTAAGTAGTCTCTCATTAACCTTTGGATCTCTGCAGTATCTGTCATGATCTCTCCCTTCTCATTTCTAATACGGGTTATCAGGTTTCTCTCTCATTCTTTGTGAGTTTTGCCAATGGTCTATCAATCTTGTTTATTTTTTTCAATGAACCAACTTCTGCTTTCGTTGATCTTTTGGATTGTTTTTTGGTTTTCCACTTCATTGATTTCTGCTTTCAGTTTTAGTATTTCCTTCTGTCTCCCTATTTTTGGTTCCTTTTGTTGGTCATTTTCTGATTTTATGAGCTGCATCATTAAGTTATTCTGATATGCCCCTTCTTCCTTCCTGATGTGTGCTTGCAAAGCTATAAATTTTCCTTTCAGAACTGCTTTTGCTGTGTCCCATAGATTCTGGCAGTTTGTGTCTTCATTATCATTTGTTTCCAGGACAGTTTTGATGTCCTCTTTGATTTCCTCTCGGACCCACTGGTTATTCAGTAGCAGGGTGTTTTATTTCCAATTATTAAAGTTTTTCTTCTGTGTGGCTTTGTAGTTCAGATCTAATTTCAGAGCCTTGTGGTCAGCAAAGGTAGCCTGCAAGATTTCTATCCTCTTGATTTTATGAAGGAATGTTTTTTTGTGTCAGCATATGGTCATGTGGTCTATCCTGGAGAATGACCATGTACATTGGAGAAGAATGTGTATCCAGGTTTTTTTGGGTGGATTGTCATATATACATACATACATATATATATATACATATATATATATATATATTAGTCTTCTTTCTTCCATTACTCTTTGCAGGACTAGTATGTTTTTGTTGGGTTTCAGTCTGGTTGACTTATCAAGTGCTGACATGGCCGTGTTGAGGTCTCCCACAATTATTGTGTTATTATTGATGTCTTCTTTCAGATTTGTCAGTAACTGTATTAGATAATTTGCTGGTCTCTCATTGGGTGCATATATGTTTAATAGTCTGATTTCTTTCTGTTGCACATACCCCTTGTTTAGTACATAGTGTCCATCTTTGTCCCTTACCACTTTTCTGAGTATAAAGTTGGTGTCATCATTAATATGACCACACCAGCTTTTTTGAGGGTGTTGTTTTCTTGGATGATTTTCCTCCAGCCTTTGATTTTGAGTCTATGTTTGTTCTGACTACTCAGATGTGTTTCTTGTAGGCAGCAGAAGGTTGGATTAATCTTTTTGAGCAGTTTAAGGCGGCTTCCATGCAATTCTAGCCAGTCTGGCTGGTAGTTCAATGAGGGCCTGAGGATGTGGTACTGCTCAGGCCTTGCAGTGCTATGGACTCCCCAGGTACTTAAGAAGCCTACTTAACATGTACCTGGTGTTATGGATCCATATGGTACTGGGAATCTAATGTGATCAACCATGTACCAGACATGTGTCTCAATCCTTGTACTATATCTCAGGCTCTGCTTCTGTCTTATTTTGTTTAGAGTTTTGGGGTTGGGAGTATGGTGCTCCAGAAATCATTCCTGGTAGTGCTTGGGGGACCATATAGAATGCCAGGGATTGATCCCAGTTGGCTGTGTGTCAAGCAAGTGCCTTATCTGCTGTGGCTTTTCTCCAGCCCTCACAAATAGCAGTATTTTAGCTTTTGGTTTTACATTGTATGTTTTCTTTATCTGATATCTATGGATATCACAATTTATATGTCCATTATATTTTTATTATCTGCATTTGCTTCTTTATTTTAATTATTACAAATGCTGCAGTAAACATGGCATGGGTATAGATTTTTTGTGCAATTATTTCTGCAATCCCCAGATACCCAAAAGAGGAATTTCAAACTCATAAGTAGTCTAATTTAATTGTTTGAAGTTATCACCCTTCTGTTTTTATAGAGGCTGCATCAGTTTATAGTTTGTAGTTTTAACAACAGTACATGAAAGTATTTTTTATCTCCCAGACCCTCTCTGACAGTTAGTATAGTTGCTTTTGATGTAAGCCACTCTCACAATTCTGAGTAGATTTCAATATGACTTTGAAGTTTATTTTTCTGTTTTATTTATTTATTTTTTGTTTTTTGGGCCATATCCGGTGACACTCAGGGGTTACTCCTGGCTATGCACTCAGAAATCGCTCCTTGAGTGGGGGACCACATGGGATACCAGGGGATTGAATTGTGGTCCATCCTAGGTTAGTGTGTGCAAGGCAGACACCCTACCACTTGCACCACCATTCTACCCCCTGACGTGTATCCTTCTGATGATTAGTTATGATGAGCATTTTTCTATATAAGCAATTATATGTCCTCTTTATATATTTTGCCCATTTTTGTTGTTATTGTTTTGGGGGGCACACAGTGTTGCTAGTTAGGTTACTACTTGCTCTGCACTTAGCAATGACTCTTGGCAGTGCTTGAAGGACCATATGGATGCCAGAGATCAAACCCAGGTTGACCCCATTCAAGGCAAATGACCTATTGGCTGTACTATTGGTCTGGCCTCCTTCTGCTATTAAAAAAATTGGGTCATTTGACTTTGTTGTTAAATTGTACGAATAATTTATCTACTATGGATATTTACCCTTTGTTGGATATATGTTCTGCAAATAACTTTTCCCTTTCAGTAAACTATCTTTTTGTTCTTTTTATATCTTCTTTTATTGAACAATTATTACTAATGTCACAAAACATTTCACTCATGTCATTGTCTATGCACTCGATGGTTTCAGGTATTCACCAAGGCATTGATATAATTTATTTTTGCATGTAGTACAAATCGTACCAAAGCAGTACAATTTGAATTTTTCCATGTGACTATCTATTTTCCCAATCATTTGTTAAAGAGTCATCCCCTTCCATAATTTCATGGTATTAGCTCATTTTTCTTAGATTAAATATAAATGTACACATTTATTTCCAAGATGTCAATTCTAATTCCTGGGTTTTTGTATTGCTTTTGTTTTCTCAATATTTGCTTTTGGTATTATTTTATTGGTATTGTTTCAATACCATGTGGTATTGAATACTCTCTTGATTATATAGTATGAATTCAGAGACCATGAAGTCTTATTTTTGTCTCCCCTCAAAATTGTTTTATCTGTTTGAGGTTTTTCTTTGTTCCACATAAATATTAATAATGTCTTTTCCATTCTTTGAAAAATGTCATTAGAATTTTATCTTTATTCATTTATTCAGTTTTTGGGTCACACCCAGTGATGTGTAGGGATTACTTCTGGCTCTTCAGTTAGAAATTGCTTCTGGCAGTACTCAAGGGACTATTTGGAGTACTGGAAATTGAATGCAGGTCTACATATGCAAGGCAAGCACCCCACCCCACTCTATTATCACTTTTATCTTCCATTAGAATTTTTACATGTTAATTGATTATAAACTACATATTTTAATGATGTTAATTTTCCACTTCATGACTAAAATATCTTTTCTCCTCTTAATTTCTTTTTTTATTTCTCTTAATGTATCTTACAGTTTTCTTTGTACAGATTTTCCATTTATTCCTTGTATTGTTTTGCAAGCATAGTTAAAAAGGTTTTTTTAATATATTTTTTCTCATCTTACTGAACATTTCTAGTTCTTCATAGCTCTTAAGCTTTCTGTGTATATTATTATGTCACCTTCAAACAAAAGATGGTGTTTTACATCTTCTTTCTTTTTTTTTAAATAAATATTGTGCCACTTCCTGAGATTCTCAAGGGTTACCCCTGGTTAGAAATTGCTCCAGGCAGCTTCGAGGACCATATGTGATGCTGGGAATCGAAGTTGGATCTGTCCCGGGTTGTCTGCATGCAAGACAAATGCCCTACTGCTGTGCTATTTCTCCAACCCCAACATCATCTTGTCTGATTTAGATTCCTTTAATTCTTTTCTAGTTTGATTACTCCAGCTAGGATTTCTAATATTATGTTGAGTAATAATGTTGAGAGAGAACAGTCCTGTTTTGGAAAAGATTTTCATTTTTGCAGCTGAATATGGATTTGTGAATTTTTCATAAGTGACCTTTATTATGTTTAAGAATCCTTCATATCCAGTTTTATTGAATAATTTACCATAAGTGGGTATTAAATCTTGTCAAGTGCTTTCTCTGCTTCTATTTATCTGAGCATGATTTTACTCTTTTAGCTGATGTGCACATTGTGTTAATTGATATGTATATGCTGCATTATCCTTGTTTTCTAAGAGGTGGAGGGAGGATAACTTGGTGATGGGAATTCCCCTGATTCAATGTTTATATGTAACTGGAACATTACTGTGAATGACATATAAACCAAAATGAATAAAATAAAATTAAAAAAAAAATAAGTCTCTCATGGCCATGATGTATATGATCTTTTTGATGCATTGTATAATTAGATTTGCTGTTTTTTTTTCTTTTTGCGGCCACAACCTAAGATGCTCAGGCTACTCGCTCAGGGAACCATATGGAACACCGGGGATCGATCCATCCTAGATGGGCCACATGCAAGGCAAACACCTTACTGCTGTGTTATCGTTTTGTTCCTGCAATTATTTTTTTGCTTGGTTGTTTTTTGTGAGATTCTTGTCTGCTTTTTGGCCTCATGATAATATAAGTCTCATAAAATACATTTAGAACCTTTTAGAGTTTGAAAAAAGGAGGTATTATGTAATTTTTGAGTTCTTTTAAAAACTCATTGATGATGCCTTATCGTCTGAGTTTTTGTTTGGGGAATAAATATTTTTAAGTGTTTAAAATTTCTTGCTTGTAATTTTTAAATTCTGATTCTGCCAGATTCAGTATGGGAAGGTTGCATAATTTAAAATTACTTCCCATGTTTTATATATTTCTAATTTATTAGCATACAAATGTTTAGATTCTTTGGATTTCTGTAATACCTGTTGTACCTTCTCCTTCATTTCTTATTCCTTGTATTAGAGTCTCCTTGCTCTTTTTTCTTTATGAATCTATTGGACTCTCTAATAATGCAAAATATCAGAGACCATCTGAAAATTTTATTTGACAAACTAAAGTTTGTGACTTCTCACCTAAAGTCACATTATGATTAGTTAACATAAATAAATATATTACATTTTTAGAAATTTGCATAACTGGTTATTTTTAATAGAAATATACCCAGATTACTAAATTATAATCACAAAAATTATCTTTATATCAAATACTTTTAGGGTTTGGAGGCATTTTCCAAACATAAAAAATTAAAGGAACTTTCTGTCTCCGAATGTTACAGAATCACCTGTAATGGAATTGAGGTAAGATAATTAAGGTGTTTTTCTAAAAAATATTGAATATCAAGTATAAATTGAATAAGCTTTGTATGTCACAGTACAAAAAAAACAAGAGTTGAGTTGGAAATTGATTTGGGAACCATGTGATGTGAGTTTGGTTGGGCCTAGAACAATTATTTTTTGGTGGGGGCTACACCCAGTGATGCTATAAGTTACTCCTGGCTATGCACTCAGAAATCGCTCCTGGCTGGGGGACCATATGGGACACCAGGGATAGAACTCAGGATCATTTTGGGTCAGCCACATGCAAGGCAAATGCCCGATCATTGTGCTATGCCGCTGACCCCAGTATAGAATAATTTTGACCTTTGATGAGAGGATTTTTTTTTCACTTTTCTATCTATATTTTTCTTCAGGATGTGAGATTTATAGGATAAATAGCAATATGGAGGCATTTAATTAGGAAAATAATGAATTTTATATAATAAAAGTTTTCTCATATAAGGAATGTTTTCCAAATAGAGCCATCATACAATCTAACTATAATAATTTTAATTAAAAAATTAAAGCAGTTAATTAAAAATATAACTTACTATGGGGCTGGAGCAGTGGCGCAAGCAGTAGGGCATTTGCCTTGCATGTGCTAGCCTAGGATAGACCGTGGTTTGATCCCTTGGCATCCCATATGGTCCCCCAAGCCAGGAGCGATTTCTGAGTGCATAGCCATGAGTAACCTTTGAGCATCGCCCTGTGTGGCCCAAAAACCAAAAAAAAGAATATAACTTACTCAACATAAAATGTAGTCTACTCTGCCAGCATGGAACATGTATGATAAAGGATTGGATTGGACAAATGATTATGTGCTCAAGTGCTATATTAAGATCTAATGAGAAAGATAAGTTTAGTAGATCTGGTCTTGAATGATATGCAGAAAATTACAAAGTAGCTATTGTAAGCAAGTCACATAGAATGTTTATCCTATCTAACCTTTTCAATGTGCTTAGAAGAAAAACCTAAATCCTATGTCAGATTTATGATCTATACTTATATTGAAATTGGTGAAGATATGAACTCCTTTAAGTCAAACTATGAAAGGTAACTTATTATTTTTTATTTTTGGGTCAGACCCTCAACACTTATTCCTGGCTCTGCACTCAGGGATCACTTCTGGCAGAGCTTGAGGTCTAGATGGGGTGCCAAGGATCTAATCCAGATTAGCTGCATGCGATCACCTATCCTTTGTAAAATTGCTCGTTTCCCAGAAGGTAACTTTTTATTGCCATACCCTGTGGTGGTGCTCAGGAGTTACTCCTGGCTCTGTGCTATAAAATAACTCCTAGCAGGCTCCACGGACCCTATGGGATACTAGGAATCAAACTTGGGTCAACTGCATGCAAAGCAAAGGCCCTACCCACTGTGCTAATGTAATGCTCTAGCTCCGAATGTAACATTTTTAAAGAGAACCAATAACTTAGGAATGTGGAAATTGCTAAACACAGTGAAATCTGCTTTAAATTAATGTGAGCACTCAAAGCTTTTGCGAAAACCTGAGACTAGATAATCTGGGGAAGACTCAGTGGGAGAGTGCCTGCCTTGCAGTCTCAGGTCAGAGGTTTGATGCCTGGCGTCGCCCTAATTGGTGAAAATAGTATTCAGGCTTGCAATGCTGCAACTATTATGCAATTTTTGACAAGCATTGTGACCAAAGTGTGCAAAGGCAACAACCAACTATGTGTACCCCCTGATCAAAACTACAACAAAAAAAGGGAAGTGGAAAAATAACACAAAGAAATTAAAATTTATAATGTAAAAAAAAAACTAGCAAAAAGAATAAAAATAATTAAAAAAGGAAGAAAATAAAACTTCCTTACAAAATGAAGGAATTCTCCAAAAAATGAAAGTATATCATGCAAGTGATAGTTCAAATTTTCTTTCATGAACATGAAATGGACTTTACAATAACTTCTGTTTTGGGGCTGTAGAGATAGCATGGAAGTAGGGCATTTGCCTTGCATTGCAAAAAGATGATTGGAATCCCGGCATCACATATGGTCCCCTGAGCCTACCAGGAGCAATCTCTGAGCGTAGAGCCAGGAGTAACCCCTAAGTGCTGCCAGGTGTGACCCCAAAACAAAAGCAAACAAAAAACTTCTGTTTTGTTTGTTTTTGTGCCACACCAGCCATGCTCAATGCTGGGATCACTGCTGACAGGCGAGGGGAACACTGGTCAACTACATGTCAGCCTTATCAACGGTAGCCCAAGTACTTTACAATAACTTCTGACTTCAGTCATGAGATAATTAAATTATCATATACATTGTTGGGCTTGGTCAAATGCTACTTTGGAGGCTGTAGCATATTTTAGAATTTTGAAGTTGAGGAAATCTCTGGGTCCTCTAAACTAACTCTAGGATTAACAAGCAAAAAAAAATCAGGCCCAAAAGGCTCAAATGATTCATACAAAATTTTATAACTTTTAAGCAAATTAGTCCAATTGCTGAATACAGAATTAATCATGAAAATGATCACCAGGCTTTCAGGAGGTCTTTAACAAGGTGATAGAACATGTTTTTAAATATAAATATATTGGCATTTCTACTATTGGGCTATATTTTATAAGATGATCATTTGATTAATGGTTAAATAATTTAGAAATATTAAAAGCTTACCATGGTAATAACATGGATTCTTGATGCCTTTCAATTTTCTTGGGATATGGGAGTTTTAATCAAACTCTTTATCATAAAACCAGTACTTTGCCATTTCTCTTTGACTGTGGGTTTCACTATTTTTTCTCATTGGAGCCTGAAGATTGTTCTACTTTCATATGATCTCTGATATATCAAATAGAACTCATCTCTATTTAGTAAACCATGCTGTCATAAATTAGAGTTTTGCATAATTTTATTTTCCCCACCCTTACCCTAACACAGTTTTGCTTAATTTTAAAATGTAACGTTAAAAAAATGCATCCTACTTATTTTCAGTGGTCTAAAAGAAAATATAAAAAGTACTAACACATGGAAACAGAATTATTTACACAAATAAATTAATTGCTCTAGTCAAGTCTATGAAGAAAATCATCTTCACATTTGCATTTTCTATTGTGTGCTTCTCTTGGGGGGGGGAATAGAAGAGAAACAGAGACAGAGGCTAGAAAGAGACTAGAAAGAGCTGAGAGACATATGGAAAGAAGAGCAATGAGAGAAATGAAAGGAAGAGAGAAGAGCAAAGGAGGGAGACAGAATGAGAGAGAGAGTGACAGAGCAATAGCTTTTTTTTTTTTTTTTTTGGGTCACATCTGGCAGTGCTCAGGGGTTACTCCTGGCTCCATGCTCAGAAATTGCTCCTGGTAGGCACGGGGTACCATATGGGGCACCGGGATTCGAACCGATGACCTTTTGCATGAAAGGCAAACATCTTACCTCCATGCTATCTCCCGGGCCCCATTTAAGGGACATGTAGTAGTCTCGATAATTATTATTTAATTTATTCATTTATTATTTATTTTGTTTTTTTGGGGGGGTCACATCCAGGAGTGCTCAGGGGTTACTTCTAGCTCTATGCTCAGAAAGCGCTCCTGGCAGGCTCGGAGAACCATATGGGATGCCGGGATTCTAACCACCATCCTTCTGCATGCAAGGCAAACGCCTTACCTCCATGCTATCTCTCTTGCCCCATCTGTCAATTATTAAGCCCAAAAAAAGATAATGAAAAAGAAGAGAGTGACAGTAAGCCAATTGCACAATTTCATATCTGAATTCACAGAAGGGAGAATGAATAAAATAATAAGATGAACGTGTGATGCTTAAATTCACTTTTATTTTCTTGTTACTTATAAAATGTAACAGTGTTTGTTTTTATTTTAAACACAAGATACTGAAAACTTGTATTCTACAATGGTTTAATTATAAAAATAGGAGATAAACTTATTTTTATGCCATGTAGATTTTGCAAGAGTCATGAACATAAAAATAAAAAATTACCTCATCTTAGTGTTTTACTGGAAATCATAGCACATGAAGATTGAGTGTGTGAAACCTCAGATGTATTGCCTTTTTTAGGATCTGGTTTTAGTTATTCTCTCCAATTCAGTTTTTTTTTGGAGAATATTAGACATTTAAAGTCCATGTTAAATTAAAATTGTATGGTGCTCTTGAAAGGCACACGTATTTTGGAAGTGATGTTTTATAGTTATAATTGTGTTTCTCAAAAAAATTTTTCCTCATGAAGTTTATGAGTTTATTTAAGTAACAGTCAAGTTTGGCAAAATAAATTTATCTAATTGGAATGTAATAATACAGAAAAATTGGATATCTATCTTATTTACTTGCTTGGGTAAAAACCAATGCAGTAAAACTAATAGAATAAATTGGAATTAAATTCAATTATTTACTATCATTGTTTGCTATATCACCTTAATTTAATTAATTTTACTTATGGAAATAAAATGTGTTAAAAGCACATTAATATAACATCCATGTGTATAAATCATTATATAATTTTCTTATGCAGGTTATTTTTGAGTGATAGCTTTCCAATCTGATAAAAATTAATTTCAGGGTAACAGGGCTAGAGTGATAATAATAGTGGATAAAGTCTTGCCTTACACGCTGCTCACCCAGTTTGATCCAGTACCCCCTATGGTCTCATGAGTTCCACAAGGAGTGATCCTTTAACACAGAATCAGGAATAAGTCCTGGTTCTAACCCACAAAACCAACCAAAAATGGGCAAGATGTTAAAATAGTTGATTAACTTTTAGGGAGCGGAAAAATAAGTTTAGTTGTATAACCCACAGAAAAAACTCAAATATATGTGTCTGACCTGAAAAGTATATATTAAGATGGCAGGCCAGAGCAATAGCACAATGGATAGAGCATTTGCCTTGCATGAGGCTAGTTGAGTTCAATCTCCAGCACCCATAAGGTTCACCAAGCCTGTTGGGGTGATTCTGAAATGCCAAGCCAGGAGTAACCTCTGAGTATTGCTAGATGTGATCCCCCCCCCCCCCAAATCCAATATATGCCTGTTGAGTAGTGTGCAAGTTAGGTGTATAAGTCATATTATGGTATATACATGTTTCCATGCTAATATATAATAATGCATGCATGAACCCTGTGCAGTTTTATTTCTTCTATTTATGATTTAGGTAGTGGAGGTGGTAAAGTTTCCAAATTTGATCATTGCCATTTTCTTCAAGACTAAAATGGCTTTGTCTTTACATTTATCAATTGTGAAAAAAGAAAATAACAGATGGGTATATATTTTAAAGCCCTGCAAATAGAATTTAGTGCATAAAATAACTACATAAGAGAAGTGGGAGACATGCAGCAGTATATCACATGCATTCATTCTTCCTTCTCTTCTGCCTGACTTATGTCAGACATATGTATATGTTTGTTTTGTTTAGTTTATTTGATTTTACTTTTGGGCCACATCTGGTGATGCTCAGGGGTTACTCCTGTCTCTGTGCTCAGAAATCGCTCCTGACTTGAGGGAGCATATGCGATGCTGAGGATTGAACCCAGGTCTGTCCTGGATCAGTGTAAATGCCCTACTGCTGTGCTATTGCTCTGGCTCCTATTTGTATTTTGGGGGGGATCACACCCACTACCCCGTGTATCAGCTATTCCTTTATTTTAGAGAATACTAATGATTTTCTGCCTTTGTTAATGAAAGTGTTAGAGAGACAATGGCTAAACTGTTGCTGATGTAAACTTCCACATGAGCCACAACAAATGAGCCAGGGTGTCTTTCTCCATTGATAATTGTACATTTTCTCCTTGAGTTAGTATCTCTGGTAAATGTACAGGTAACAAAAGCCAAACTTAATGAGTTCAGACACTTTGCCAGGTCTCCAAATCAAGTTAGTGGTATTAACCTTGATAAGAGAATTAGGAGAATAAATGGTATAAGCATCCTGGGTCACCTGATGAGGGATTCTTTTGGCACCCGCCCCCAAATCTTCCTTATTATCCATAACTTTTATTTGGACTCCTCAGGTGTAATGCAGTAATCTAAAAATCTTGGTGTCAGAGAAAAAAATCTTTTAGTCTTGGCTGATGACACCCTTAAAGCCAGAAGAACAATTACAACAGTGCGTGCCTTTCCATTAACTTAATAAATCACTGCATGCTGCTCCTCTCCACCATGGACTAGTAAAGTAAAAATTAATGGTAGTTAGTTTTCTGTTAGTTCAGAAAAAGTGCTTAGAGGAAAGCAGTCTTAGCAGTGGGGACTGTAATTAGATGATAAACAAACATCACAGGCAGAGCTCTCCATCACTCAATGCTTTAGGGATGCTACAAGCTTCGGATGCTTCTTGGGACAAGAAGTGATGGCTGTGCCAGGATGGAAAAAGAATTTCAATTTCCTCTTCTGGTGTGCTAAGAGCCCTAATCATTATCTCCTGTTATAAACTTTCTTTTGAATTTTAACATGACCTGTAATTTAGTCATAGAGTTACCTTAAATTAAAAGTAGAATGAGAAGTAAAAAGAAGAGCTCAAGGAATAAGGGGATGGGAAGTGTGGTCTGTGGGCAAATTGATAAGTTTCTTTGTGGTTGGGACAGCAGTGGGACAAGATCCATTACTGGTCATTATTATGAGCCTGACCTAAGAATGTTCTCTAAATCAGTGGTTCTGTAGATGTGAATATGCTCCAGGCTGGGTTCAAGTCAGGGCTTAGGATTCAGCATTCTCAGTCTTGTATGCTAAACTACTTGAGCTAGAGAATGAAATCTTTGCATGGATATTCAGGTCAGCAAGTACTAGGAGAACCTGCTTCACCTAGCAACAGTCTTGTCTGACTGTTAGCCTATTTTGGATGCTTTTTCAAGTATAAGGAGAGTTCAGTTTATGTATTACTTTACTATTTATGTTAAATTCATTCTTTACCTAATAGCAAAATTGAAATACTCTTAGCATGGATTCTTTTCTGATCTTAGACTATTACTTTGAATTACTATACTTTCTGACAATTATTCAGTGTTTATGCAAGATTCTCATCTATCATTTTCATCAGTTGGTAGGCTCCTCCACCCTGCCCCAGAGCTCAATAAATTTAATAGTCATTTTGATTTATGTAGACTTATTATGCCAAAGATGGATTAGATGTGTGGCTCCGCATAGCAATGTTTCTTAAATGTCTTAATTTTAACTTAATTTGTAATTATTTTTGTGGTTCCAGGGACCTAATTTAGGGGCTCAGACATGCAAAGTTTGTAAACTATAGCCCTATCTCATAACGGATTTTTTTAAACCAACATTGATTTATATTTGGTTTCCAAGATGAAGTCATTCAAAGTCCATCAAAACATGAAATAACTCTACTTCTCCTGGGATAAAGTTATGATTATGTGTTTAAAGAGAAGCAACAAACAGAGATTCCCTTTCCAAAAGGGTCTCATTACTCCTTGGCCTCTGATGCAATCTGAAATTTCTGATATGTGACAACTAGCCGTCTGGACAACTTTATCTCTTAGTCATTCTTGTTTAAGTAAATTTCTAACCTCATTTAATGCTGCAGGTTACCAATAAGAAATAATGGATGGGGGTGAAGTGACAGTACAGCAGATAGGGCATTTGCCTTGCACACAGTCAACCCAGGCTTAATTTCTGGCACCCAAGCACTGCCAGGAGTGATTCCTAAGTGTAGAACCAGGACTAACTGGAATACTGCTTAGTGTGTTCCAATAACTAAAGTTTCAGTGTGATATCAATGATGAAGATCCTGGAATCTCAGAGGATTAGAATCATTTCACAAGGTCTTGGAATAGAGAACTAAATATTTCCTTTGGTAGAATTAAAAAGATACCTAGTATCTAGTGTAAAAAGTAACTTCCATAAAATCTAAAGAAGTTTGAGCTTTGTTACAGAAATTGATAGTTCACTGATACTTACACCAGGAAGAGCCTCCTAGAATTTGCAATATAATAGCATACCTTTGAGACTCAAGATACCTTGAATCAAGTGGGAATCACAGAAAAACTTCTATCAAGAAACCTGGCATTATTATTTTTTCAAAGGCTGTGAAAAAGAAAATAAAAGTTCAGTATTCTCAATTGCTCTTATGCAAGTATATATGTAATTGTAGAGTCAGTTCAATAGAATTAGAAATGTGCCAGAATTCAAAGGATGTGAGACTTGACAGCTTGCCCATTTCCCACAGTCCGTAAAGTTCCAAGCAATATAGGAATCATGGGTGCCATGTTTTCTTGGCTGGGAAATAACTGAAACCACAAATATGCTGCACCAGTCTTGGCTTCTTGCCTACTTCCACTGAGGTGAAACACTCTTGGAAAAGTCAAGTGTGATAGACTCCCAAAGTGAATGCACACATCTGTTATTTTTATGTGGAGCATCTGCAGAGAACTGTCATAAATGTGTTTTAAAAAGGTACTTCAGACACCTCACTCTTGCTTTAAGCTGCTCCTCAAATATTACTGTATACCATAAAAGTTGAAACTTGTGGAAACCTGTCAGCTTGTCTGAAGGCAAAAAGTATAGGCACAGGAAAATGAAACATCATAATTACATTTTCCTACTATAGTCCACGTTAATGGTTCTTTTTTTTCTTAAATCTAATTGACCAATGTATTTTTGATTCCATATGTCTGGATTTTGCACAGTATACTTCACCTGCCATGAGTTGGGTGTCTGTGGCATTTATCAGATAAACTATGGTTGTTCCATGTTATAACATGTCCTTGCTATCAACTTCCAGTTAAATTTTGCATGATGCTTCCTTGGACCAGATAGTTTAGCTTGCTGAAAGTGGTTGCTCTTAGGTCTTAACTAGGCAAGATTTAAAGAGATCTCTTTCTTTTTAATCTCTCTAGCTCCACTGATTACAATCTAGGTCAACAGTTATATGCATCAAGCCTGTATATTGCTTTTGGAAAACATTTTATATTTTCCATCTTCCAATAGTTTTTGACCAATAGTGAACAGTCATATCCATCCTTCTCTTACACTTGAGCAAACTGGAGGGCTAAGTCCTCCAAATTCCTATCCCATTGTATTCCTCCTAGACTAATAACCTCCCTTTTTTGCTGCATCTCTTACTCCACTATGCTCACAAAAGCATAGTGCCTCTCTTGACCAGCTAAGCACACCTTCCTTGATGGTATACCAGGAAACTAAGCATTTATTTTAGAGAGGACTCTATTAAAAACTTGGGGGCCACCCCTTGCCATACTAGACAGTATAAAAACTGATGGGTTGGGTGTTTAGGCTTGGAGATAAAAGCAACACTTACAATTTATGAACATATTCTGTGCTAGAGATCTTTTTTATTTTTTTTATTTTTTTGGTTTTTGGACCACACTCGGTGACGCTCAGGGGTTACTCCTGGCTATTCGCTCAGAAATCGCTCCTGGCAGGCACGGGGGACCATATTGGGAACTGGGGGATCGAACCATAGTTCGTCCTAGGTTAACACAGGCACCTTACCTCCAGCGCCAGCGCCCGGCCCCGCTAGAGATCTTTTGAGAGAGATCATGGATGTTTGACCTTAGACTAAATGGTTAGGTACCATTTGACTTTGGGAATGAGGAACAGAGTAGGTAAGTTGGCTGATTTTCCAAACCCATCAATTCTTTCAGGCTTATTATTATAGCTTAAATCATTTCTCTGCTCTTTGCACTAGAAATGTCAATAGACCACTCTTTGGTGGTATTGGGATTGCAATAATTTTATACAGAAAAAGCATAAACATGAATTATTTCCAGCCAGCTTCCGTCAATAAACTATTATAAACAGAAAGCAAATAAAAAATAAAGTAATTTCCCTGACTTTCTTGTTCAGCTGAGCACCTTCCTTGATGGTATACCAGGAAACTAAGCACTTATTTTGGAGAGAACTCTCTATAAAAAACGTGGGGGCCACCCCTTGCCATACTAGACAGTATAAGAACTGATGGGTTGGGTGTTTAGGCTTGGAGATTCGGTGCTTCACTAGGATCAGCCCAGGAATGCTAGGGTGATATATGGTGAACAGTGCACTTGGAACTGCAGGAATACTAAATATAAGCAATGGTCCTTTGAACTATCTTTTGGGTTCTGGAATATGCCTTTTTAAAATTATTTTTAAAATTTATTTTTAAGAAAATGCATCATAGTTGACATAGTCAATCATAATACTTTGTTTCCAGATAAGTGAAAACAAATTTATTTAAAAATATATAAAGAGGGGCTGGAGAGATGTCATGGAGGTAGAGCTTTTGCCTTGCATGCAGAAGGATGGTGGTTCAAATCCCAGCATCCCATATGATCCCCCGAGCCTGCCAGGAGCGATTTCTGAACATAGAGCCAGGAATGACTCCGGATTGCTGCCGGTATGACCCAAAAACAAACAAACAAACAATATATATATATATATAAAGAAAAGATAAAATGAAAAAAATATAAAAGAAATAAAGAAAAAGAAAAAATTACAGTTACAAGAACGTTTGTGAAAATTATTATATCTCTAATTAAATCATTGATACAATGGCAGAAGGTTTATTAAGCTCTTCTTGTTAAGCTGATCCTTCTGTTAAATTGGTGTGTTCCTATAGGAATAACAGCATCAAACAAATAAAATTGTTTATGGGGGTGTACTCAGCTACCAGGAAGAAAGCTTCCAGGAAGCTCCTGGAAGAAGGAAGAGATGAGGAGAGTATGGCCACACTCACTCCAAAAAACCTGGTGATATCAGTCTCAAAACCAGCAAAGAAGTTTGGTCAGACTGAATTGTAGAGGGTCAGTGATGAGGCAAGGCCATTGAGGCAGCCAACTAATTAGTCTTTGTGATACCAAATGGATCTTGATAACAAAGGATTTTGTGTTTGTTTATGGTGTGTTTCACAATTTGTGTGTCATCTTTCCCCGGGGTAGAGGGCATCATGCCTATTTTCTGTGTTGTTCCAGTGTTAATGTATGTGCTGTTGAAGTGAGCATGACAACACAAGATTATTTCAGAATGATCAATAGTAAAGAACAAACAAACCATAAAACACTGTAGAAGAATTAATGAGAACCAAATGAGGCAAATAGTTAAGTGATAGTGTCATAAGTGCACACAATGAGGTGAACTGGTTCAAGGCTGGGAGCTGCTATTTGTCAGGGAGGTTTGAATCAGGATTTTGGCAGAAGTCTGTTATAATTTCTGTGTTGAAGAGTGGAAATCAATCTCCTCTATAGCTCCAGTCTAGAGATGTTGTCATTAAGCCCCACACCCTGACTCAGCTCAGAAGATATAAAGAAGAAATTATTCAACTCAGATGTAGAAGCCTCAAAGATCATTAAATCATAGCTAAATTGTTTGATATGATACATGAGGTATGAGCCAAACTCAGTCATTTTTATACTTTCCTTTTATCTTTATTGTAATATATTTTGACTTGGAAGTGAGCTCAGTCTAGGGGTTTTACAGAAAAATAAAATTAGCAGCATTGATACAGGTAAAATTCTGCAAAATTAGACCTTCTCCCAAAAGCAGTATGATAATTTTATTTGTAGATAATAACTAGAATTTCCTGAATGATTTGCAGAAACATGCCACAAATTCAAGAATAATGTATGATTTATACATATCTACAGAAAATATAAGTTACAAGAGATGAAAAGTTCTGGGTTAATCCTCTAATCTGACTTCACCCATTTGATTTTTGATATGTATAAAGTTTATCCATCACAGGCTTTACAATCTTTTTATATGTTATTTTTAATTTAAAATCTCTGACAGAGCTCAACTTCAAAGAATAATAAATAGACCTTTAAAAGACACAAAAGATTAACAGAAGCAGTTTGACATTAACAAATGTCACTAAAATGGATTTCATACACTATTGAATCTCCCTTTAAAGTTTGTTTCTTTTAATAAATGTCTTTTTGTTGTTTGTTTTCTGGACCCCACAAGACAGTGCTCAGGGCTTATTTCTGACTTTTGCTCAGGGATCACTCCTGATGGGTTCAGGAGACCATACTAAAGCCAGAATCAAACCTGGGCTGGGTTCTTGCAAGATAAGTGCTTACCCATTGTACTATATCGCTCTGGCTTTTAATAGATTGTTATTACATGGGCCAGATAGATAGCATGGAGGTAAGGCATTTGCCTTTCATGCAAAAGGTCATCAGTTCGAATTCCAGCATCCCATATGGTCCCCGGAGCCTGCCAAGAGCGATTTCTGAGCACAGACCCAGCAGTAACCCCTGAGCGCTGCCGGGTGTGACCCCAAAACAAAAACAAACAAAAAATATAGATTGTTATTACAACTTAAATAGTCCACCCAGTCTTTTTTGTTTGTTTGTTTTGGGACCACATCCAATAGTGCTCAGGGGTTACTTCCGGCTTTGTGCTAAGAAATTACTACTGGCAAGCTCGCGGGACCGTATGGGATGCTGAGGATGGAACCTGGGTTGACCACATGCAAGGCACATGCTCTACTTGCTATGCTATGACTATGAATACCTAAAAGTTTCTGCTTAAAGTGTTCTCTGTATTATTGAACACTATCCATTCTCTACATAGAATAAGGTCCTTTGGAGTCCATTGAAACTTGAGAATCCTTGTTGAAGTCAGGGATATGCCTCAGTGTAGAATGCACGTCTTGCATGTATGAAGCTCTGGATTTATTATCCAGAAGTACAATATAAATCCTTGTATTATTAAACAATATCCATTGGGTTCATAGCTCTCAATTTCTGGTGACTCTGAACTAAGTACATAAACCCTAGCAAGTGCCACACCAAGTATATGAGAAACAAAAGTATAGGGAGGAAGATGACATTTATAGAGACTAGACCATACATATTGTTTGTATTGGGTTACTCCAGTACTCTAACTACTGATGCTCATGATGAGGTGTATAGCCAGTAAAGTTCCAAATAGTGTCACTGTCTTATTATACTGTAATTGAAAAACTTATTGAATCTCCAAGTTGAGAGTCAAGATCACAAATTCTAAGCCTTTAAAGCTAGATTTGCCATGTATACCACTGTGGGCAATATGGGTGAGGGAAATAGGAGAATATAACAAGATAAATAATGGGAGATTATATAAATTAATCCACATTTGGGTATAAATTTGTTGTGATCTTGGGAATCAACCAACATAAGCCCAGAGTCTTTCTATATAGTCATTTTGGTGTCATCCTTTAGAATCTCTTTTTAGGCAACAAGATTTGGTGTATGGCAACGGGAGCGATAGCTATAAAGGCTGGAACAGATGCTTTGCATGTGTGCCTCCTGCACCAGGATGAGAGTAGCTGCCCAATCAGTGAGCATCACAGAATGTGTTCCAGAAACTAAAACAAACAAAATCCCCAAGAAATTTAAGTATAATTTTTTTCCCAGTGAGATGTTTGGAACATTAAGGAATGAAATACATGCTATGGACAAAATGGCTCTAGATGGAACCAGAATTTAAAATTAAACTAAGGAAGAGAGAAAAAAAACTTTCACTTTGGAATTTCTCACAGACATTCTGCAGAGGTTTACAATGCTTGGACTGCTTGGATATCTCTTATTGCCCTCAGCTGTCTGATGATAGCATTAAAGCGCTGGCTGTTTACTGCGTTAGCCTCACATTTCTCAACATTGCTGGCTGCCCAAAGGTATGTGCAAGTGTCACAGTTCAGACATGTCATAGTGAATCCCGATTGAGAAG
>PVKC010008781.1:0-27613 GCA_004027635.1 Crocidura indochinensis
TCCTTTCCTTTCCTTTCCTTTCCTTTCCTTTCCTTTCCTTTCCTTTCCTTTCCTTTCCTTTCCTGTCACACCTGGGGCCACTCAGGGGTTACTCCTAGCTCTGTGCTCAGAAGAAGTTCCTGGCAGGCTCGGGGGACCATTTGGGATGCTTGAATTTGAACTGGGGTCAGCCAGTGTTGGCTGTGTGCAAGACAAACACCTTACCGATGTACTATCACCCTGAACCCAGGAGTGATTTCTGAGTGCAGAGTCAGGAGTAATCTCTGACCACCACCAGGTGTGGACCCAAAACAAAACAAAACAAACAAAAAAATGATACAGAAAGCTATTTATTGCTGAGAGCTTAATTCTCTTCTACTTCCATAACTGAGTCACTTTATTTTCAATCAGGAAATGTTACTTTTCTTTTTTATTCACCCCTTCTTTTGAATTTTGGGCCACACCTGTTGTTATTCAGGAGTTACTCTTGACTTTCCACAGTGTACTCACTCCAGGCAGTATTTGGATGAAACATATAGGACTCCAGAGATTAAATCCAGATTGGTTGAATGTAATAAGGCAAGCACCTTATCTCACTGGTCTTGAAAAAGGTGAGTAGTAGCAAATAAAGCAGTCAGGACTATATATATTTTTAATTTTTATAATAATAATTTTTATTTTGACCAAAGTGGTTTACATAGCTTTCACAGTAATCCTTTAGGTACATATTAACATTGAATCAGGGGAATTCCATCACCAAAGTTGTCCTCCCACCACCTCGTTTCCTGCTTGTATCCCATATCCCCCACTCTTACCCCCAGGCTGCTAGTTTAAGTGGTCCCCTCTGTGTCTAGGTTGTTGCAGGTTGCATATAGATTCTGAAGTAGTTGGCTTTGGATTTGATATTTATGTCCAATAATTTTTGCTACTAGTTAGTGCTCAAACAACTGTTTGGTCTTGGTACCTTCCTTTATTTCCCCCTCAATTTGAGAGGTGGAACAAGATGGTTCAAGTTATGTGGCTCTGTTTAAAGAAAAGAAAAGCAATAAAATGGGGTAAAAATCAAATAGGTTTATACTTGTTTTTATTGGGGACATCTAGCAGTGTTCAAGGCTTACTACTGGCTCTATATGCAGGACTTAGGAAATCATATGGGATATTGGGACTCAAATCCTAGTAGGCCAAAAACAAAACAAGCACCTTACTCACTGTACTATTTCTCTAGTTCCTCAATGACTATATTTTTTGTTTGTTTGCTTTGTTTTGTTTTTGGGTCACACTTGGTGGTGCTCAGGGGCTACTCATGGCTCAGTGCCCAGAAGTCACTCCTGGTAGGCTAGGGGACCATCTAGGATGATAGGAATCTAACCAGGCTCTGTCCAGTGTTGGCCACGTGCAAGGCAGATGCCCTATCACTGTGCTATAGCTCCAGTCTAATGCCTATATTCTTTTTTGTTTGTTTGTTTTTGGTTTTTTTTTGTTTGTTTTTGTTTTTGGGCCATACCCGGTGATGCTCAGGGGTTACTCCTGGCTATTCGCTCAGAAGTTGCTCCTGGCAGGCACGGGGGACCATATGGGGAACCGGGGGATAGAACCGAGGTCCGTCCTAGGTTAGCACAAGGCAAGGCAGGCACCTTACCTCCAGCGCCACCGCCCGGCCCCCTGTTTGTTTGTTTTTGGGCCACACCCAGTGATGCTCAGGTTACTCAGGCTACTCCTGGCTATGCTTTCAGAAAATTGCTCTTGGCTTGGTTGACCATATGAGATGCCTAGGATCAAACCGCGGTACATACTAGGTCAGCTGCGTGCAAGGTAAATGTCCTACCGCTGCACCACCACTCCAGCCCCTTAATGCCTATATTCTTTTTTTGGGGGCCCACACCATTTGATGCTCAGGGGTTACTCATGGCTAAGTGCTCAGAAATCGCCCCTGGCTTGGGGGGACCATATGGGATGCCAGAGGATCGAACCACGGCCCTTCCTTGGCTAGCACTTGCAAGGCAGACACCTTACCTCTAGCGCCACTTCACTGGCCCCAATGCCTATATTCTTAATATGAGGAAGTAACATAATTATTCAAGTAACAATTTAAAATGCTATCTTTTCTTATTATTCATAAATTTATTTGGTAAATATATATTGTTTCATTTGACTCTCTAATTTGTGAACTCATTGCCAGCATAAAACTTATTATTCCTTCATTGGTCAATATTTAGTGGATTGTATTCACATAAGAAATTTTCTTGTTTTCATTATTTTTAATTTTTGAAATTATTTGGAGAGTGCCAGTCATTGATGTTCAAGAGATAGTCTTGACTCTCAGTGCTTTATGGTCGCTGTGGGTGGTCTCAGGTAGCATGATGTGCCAGATTTTAAGCTTAAACCTCCTCACTCTAAACATTTGTGCTAGCCTTTTGAGCTATCTATCTGACCCCAGGATTCTTTTTCTTCCTTACCCTTAAACTGAAAGAATGCATATTTTCTTCATTCTAGACAAAAAAAATGCAGTGATGCTTTCTAGCATGTCAAAGTTTTGCTTTTGTACTAGTGTCTTTTGAATTTACCAAGTATGACAATGTAGGTAAAAGACAAACATTTCCTTCAAATAGGTTTGTAAGGGAATTTCTTTTGTTTACATAACAAAAAAAACATTCTTCTAATGATCAAGACTGCACTTCTAAAAACATGTTTCAAATTCTGGAAGCATAATGTGTTTTAATAGCTTGGGACTGCGGTCGCAACACTCACTTTGATCCATAAGTGGCAGTATGTGTTTGTATGAGGTACAGTTGGCAGTGTGAATTCCCAATGTTGATGATGGGTCTGTGTGTCACAGGCTTCATTTCTAACAATGCTTTATGCAAATTAGTTATAGCTTCATGCCAGGGTAGAACACCATTCACAGAGCAATTACCAGCATTTTTCCTGGACATTCTCTACATGGACTGAAATAATAACCTTTTAAGAACCGATTTCTATAAATTAGCAGAATAAAAGCATTATGTTGCACACATTCTTCACATTATTTTTGTCACCATTATAGATGTTCATTTTTATTTTATATTTCCTATTATACAAATGAAATTTCAGTACATACATTTGATCTTAAATTTACTCTTTATATTTTTAAACACCCAAAGGTCTTACCTTGCTTATGATAATTATTTAACATAAAATACCTAAACTTAAAATAAAATAACCTGTTGAAAATCATGGAATATATTTTCAATGCCGTCAATAAAATACATAATGATTGAATGTGGGAGAAATTAGTCTCAAATACTATGATAGTTTGTTAGTGTAGCATAATGTTTACATTAATTTCTGTGTCACCTAGATTTGGTCACTATATTTGAGCTTTTCTTTAGATTTTTAGGAATAGCATACATAAACCTAAACCCCAATAATAGAAAGGGCAGTTGTTTGTAATAATAATGGTTAAATGTATTATGGTGGGGAAGTCATTTTGAAAGTCAATAAGTGAAACAAAGGTACTAATAAATGAATTAGAAACACAATTTTTCTATTATAGCATCTATGGATTTTCCTCATTCCATTTAAATTTTCTCTGTTTGAAATGCATTGATATCTTCTCCTTTTTTTTAGCTTCACATGCAAAAGTGAAGCAACTGCTTTTCTCCATAAGCAAAATGATTTGTAAATGCATTCTGTGAATAAAACACATTAAATGCCATTTGCATATAGTACGTTAACACATGTGAAAAATGGTTCATACAGTGCATTAGGAAGAGAATAAACAGAAAAGACTTTAAAATGCCTGCTATATTTATAACAATTTAAAAGATAACAGAGCAATGAATTTTAGGTGCATTGGACTTAATTCAGTGACAATGTTTTCTTTGAAAGTCTTTATTTGTTATTTTTTTAAACACTTCTTTGCCAATTGCCATGGTAAGCTGCCAAGATTTTCAGAGCTGACCAGGAGGTGGAGAGCTCATGCAAATGAGCTCGTCTTCTCTGCTGGCAGCCCACAATGTCTGATTCAAAAGAACACTTTAACCCAGAAGATGAGTCTATGCTGAATATCACCAGCCTAAATCTACTCTTGTGTTCCATATTAGGTGAGAGTTTTCTTTCCAAATTATAGTTTTGTCTTCCAAAATTCACTGATTCGATTTCTAATGATAGAAGCGTTTATTTCTTTATTTTTTGAGAAAAAAAATCCACATACATTTTTTAAAAACCTACCTATAGTTAAATTAAATTTCTAGGCACTGTTTCTATTTCCCACAACTTATATAACATCCATTAAAAGAAATATATGTGTACATCTTTATTCTCAGGCTGTCTAAATTGTATAAGACCAAATTTCAGTGTTTAATAATATATTGAATCTGGAAAAATGCTGGAAATATACAGTGTATGTAAGCCCAAAGTTTTATTAGATTTTCTAGTGTGAACTGGCACATGATGTAATTTTCAAGAATAGTATAACGGGGCTATGTTGGATTGGCAAGATTCAAGTCCACCACTATATTATAACATCGTCATTTTACCTCAGATTCTGGTTTCATATACACTTCCGCCTTTAGTCATTTACATAAGCATGCATAGTCTATGAATTATGCATACACCTTATTTTAAATGCAGAGCTTTCAACTCTCACAGTGCTGTAGTATACACACCCATTTGATTGGCTCTGCCCTGTTTTCATTACTCGCAATTTCTTGGAACACAAAAGAGGTTGAAAAGGCTGACAGAAATGGACAGTATTTTTTCTTGTGTGTGTGTGTGTGAAATATTTGTTTCCTTTTCAAGGCAATTGGTGTTGCAAACTTTTGCCAGAGATTATTGTTCCTAGTTGTTATATTTGCCAAGGAAGAATGCATTAAAACGTTGGAATTTACAAAATAGCAATCACATTAGATACTTTATTTCTTTATATTTAAAGGATACTGCCAAACTTGGTCTTTACTTGAACATATCTGAACATAGCTCTAATATAAAAGCAACCATAGATTTTAGGGGATATTCCAGTTATGCTTAAAATAATTGGGTAATCTTGGAGTATTAATGGAATTATTAAGCATACAGAAAATAGAAAACTTTTTACTGCAACCATTGTATTTATTCAAGAAAGCTGAAATTTATTTTTATTAATATACACATATCTAAGAACTTCTCATTAGAGATATTGTTGAATTACAGTATTTTTTAGGATTTTATCTATATGAAACAATCTATCCAATAAGAAAAGGGGATACAGGTATTTTTACTAAAGTGACAACATATTAAATAAAAAGTATACATTAGTATGAAAAAATTATTTATGAGCTTATTAATCATCCCAGTTTAAATTTTTGATAGTATCAAAGTGTAATAGTGCTATATCTGAATTCTGGAAATTTTATTCTTTTTTCTGAATTTCTATATTTTCTTCTTATATTCCTTGAACTTTGTTTTTTTTTTTTTTACATAAGTTTCCTTTTAATTCCTATTACATACTAGTGAATAGTATTCATTAAATTATGTCTTGGGGCCCGGGAGATAGCATAGAGGTAAGGCGTTTGCCTTTCATGCAAAAGTTCACCGGTTCGAATCCCGGTGCCCCATATGGTCCCCCCCACCCCCCCGTGCCTGCCAGGAGCAATTTCTGAGCATGGAGCCAGGAGTAACCCCTGAGCACTGCCGGGTGTGACCCCTCCCCCAAAATAACAAATTATGTCATATTTCTTTCCTTTTGATAATGTTTATTTTAGACTATTCTTAAAACCTATGATAATTTCTTTCAGTATGTTTTATATTAATGTGATAAGAAAGTAGATATTAAATTTAAGTTAAAAGAGACTTTTGCTGCTATAGTTACTTTCAAAGGGATTAGCATTGAAGACCATAAAATTGTCATTTCATTCTACTATAGGAGGTTGCTGTATTTTCTTTTGTGGATCGATATGAGAAAGGGACTCCTAGAGACTCATGAGTAAAACAAGACCATGCGGATATTTGTCCAGATTTTATACTGTGGAGAACATTGACTTGGCAAGACTAGTAAATATATAATAAAAGAGTCTGAAAACTAAGTTCACACGTAATACCTAGAACTTAAAAGAGCCAAAAGAGAATTTCAAGTATTATGATTTTCCTATGAGAGGTGAGTCAATTTGTTTCAGCGTGCATTCTAAAAATGGAAATTATTCCTGGTATATGTATGTTTGAGAGGAGGGAAAGGACAGATAAGTCAGAAAATCTCAAGCAGAGCTAGTCTACTATTTTACTTTTCTTCAAGAAATCTCTTCCATTTAAATTTACCGGTAACTTAAAAACATAGTTACCTATAGATCATCTACCTTTCATCTATATACCTAATCATTTTAATTAATTTATTGATAGGTAATACTTTTCTATTTTAGTAATGAATATTTGCACTCCATTATATCTCTATTTTAGATGTGTTTGTTTTTTCTAAGTGAACATGAAAGCTTTAATATAGACTAGTGGGTTGGAGTGATAGTACAGATACTTTTTTTGCATACAGCTAATTTTGGCTCCATTCCAGCTCCACATAAAGTCCTTCTAAGTACCACCAGGAGTGATTATTGAGCAAAAAAGCCAGTAATAAGGCCTGAATACCTCCAATATCCCCTTCTGAGCACCCTCCTCCAAAACGAGATAAGAAAGAATAGCAACATTGAACGTGTGATAATATTATTTCTCCCAAAAGTTATGTAAGCCTAAATAAAGTGGTCATATTCAGTATAAAATGACCCTGTTGCAAAAAAGAATCTTACAAACTGGGGTTTATTTTCTAGACTCAGCATCTCAGTCTTATCAGCAGTGTTAGTTGGGTATACATTAGCATAGATAGCTTTTACTAAAAGAATCTGGAAGAGTCCCTTAATTGGACTTTGTTTATGACAACACAATTAGTTAAATGAGAATGATTACATTTATGGCATGTAATGAATTGTCTATGGCCTGAGACATTAAACAAAGACATATACTTTAATTAAGTTCAATGTAATTATACACTGTTACAAGAGGAAACTACACCTGGTGGTACTCAGTGGCCATATAATGGTAGCAGTTGAACTTGGGACCTCACAGGGGCAGGCACATGCTCAACTACTTGAGCTATCACATTGAACATCTTAAACACATATCTAAATTTCTTAATAAATTCTTTTCTCTGCTAAAACTGCTTTTCAAACTCTTAAATACTTCTGTTTTTGACACATATTTCTATTTCTTCATGGTTCTAACCTTTTGTAGATTTTCTTTCCTAGAACTACAGAGTTAAATCTGTATACATCCTCACCAATCACTATTTCAGCTAATTGATGTTTCTTTTAATTTTTTTACCTGGTTAGCAAAACAAAACTTATGAATCATTTAAAAAATCAGATTTTTCTGTTATTATTTGCAAGAAGTACCTCTAATGCATCAACCACCTATATCTGTCCAAGTAAACCTCAGTAGAAATTCATAATCACTCAATTATGTGTGTCTTTAGTGAAATTTATTTTTCATGATTACTTGATTTCTTTAATACTTTTCTAAGAAGTTCTATCTTGCTATCTAGTTTTATCTAGAATTTCATGTATATCTTTCCATCCCTTACATGTTTACAATAGCCATTGCCTATTCAGCAGGTTTATATTATTGTTTTTATATTATTTTCCAGCATATTTTTTCTTGAAAGTTCCCATAAACCTTCATGTTTTAGACTTCTATAATTGATCTGTTGATTTAAACCTTCACCATACATTTGCCTTTGCAGAGCTTCAAAGTTTTTTACTCTTGATATAAAAAACAAAATCATCACAAATTTGTGAACATTTCCCCAACGACCTATCTTTATCAACATGGAGCTCAGAATTAATATCTGGACTCACAACATTTTACACATTCTGCCATATACCTTCATCCACTGCTTCTCCAAATTCCTTTGCCAATTTCTTTGCTCACTCCTCATTGTATTTTTTATTTCTCAAATGTGCCTTGTTAGGAATTGATTTGTCCTTCTCCTATGAATACTTTTCTCATAACACATGCAGATAGATGATCAGCAACTTTAAATTGTACAGTGTTCAGATTTTTTGTTTGTTTTAAGTCCATACCTGATGATGACCATGAACTACGGTTGACTCTGCTTTGGTGGTGAGCACAGCTCATTCCTGATGGTGCTCAGGGGACCATAGTTCAAGATATCTGTACTATCTGGCTCCTCAACTGTTACTTTTAGGAGAATAGTTTTATGGCCATACTCTTTCCAGGTCCACGTGTTCCAATCCCCCATAAATATAATGTCATATTTTCTGCATTACTTACCCCTCTATAGCATTTTGATTTCCAATACTTTTATTTGTTCAATTAATTTTAAGCAGAAATATGAATAAACTTATAAAAATATTTTATTCTATAAAAGGATGTTGGGTTCTATATGAGTAAATATTTTATGTAGGTGATGTTTAAGTATATGCATTAATAAGTTAGACAATACAAATCTCTGGTTGTTTAAAAAAATCACCTGATCTGACATAAAACATTCCATATAAATGAAATGTTAATTTTTATTGAAAATCTTCTAACAAGTTAAGAGTAAACTAACAGTTCTTAATCTAGTAGAAGATGTCCATGAGTGCTGAGTGTATGTTAACCTCAAATGCTGAGAAGTTTTCGTTTTTGTTTTTGGGCCACACCTGGCATTGCTCAAGGGTTACTCCTGGTTCTATGCTCAGAAATCACTCCTGGCAGACTAGGGGGACTTATGAGATGCCCGGGATCAAACCCAGGTCTTTTATGGGTAGTTGCATTTAATTAGATATCACAATGGTATAAAATCTGAAAAAATTTTCATGCTAGTGTTACAGAGATCTAATATCATAAAAAGAAAATAGATAATTATTTCAATGTATATTCTGAAATATTTTCTCAAATCTGATTGATGATAATACAAACAAAAAGAAAGCTTTTAATTCAGCCAGCACATGTGTTCCGCAGAAAGTTCCTCTTCGTTAATTTTTGCTTTTTTTTTGTTTTATTTGTTTGTTGGCTCTGCACTCAGGAATTATTCCTGTTGTGCTTGGGGACCATATGGAATGCCAGGGATTGAATTTAGGTGGACCACTTGCAAAACAAGATGCCTTAGCTGATGTACTATTTCTAGCACATCTCTTGCATTTTGACTTTATAAATATTATAAAGTAATACTGTAAAGTTTTTCGTTAACTTTCTGTATGAGTCCTCAGATAAAATTAGCACACAGTATCCCAGATTAATTTGATATTTTATAGGTAGAATAGAGGCATATTTATTGTTGGCTGCTGTCTCCAATCACAAATGTACTAGCACAGGTATTCCAGATCTCATACAGGTTATGAAGGCCCTGTCCCACAATGATCAAGTTGGTCCAGTTCCATGATGTTCACACTGGTTTGGTTTCACAGTTTGTTGCTCTAGATGACTTGTTGGTCTATGTTACCTTGCTGGTATTCAGCACTGTTTGCCCTCATTTGCTTTTCCTTTGTTCTCAAGCTTCACACATCTGTGGGAATTGCTACTTTTCCAGCCATCCTTATGGACATAGGTGTGTGGCCATAGAGGAAGTTGACTACTTTAGGCCCATCTGTCAAGCTTTAATAATACCTGCTCTGAGTTACTCCCCTTGTTTGACTGGCTTTCTTTTTGCAGGTAAGATTTAAAATGGCCAATCATATTAACTAGATTAATCTCCACTTTTCCACTTTTATCAGAATATAAGTAAATTCAGGAAATCTTTTCACCCCTACCCCCAGAGTTATTTGACTTGAAAATGACATTTTTGCTTCAATATTTTCTAATTCTCAGACCAGAGAAGCAGTAAAATATTGTTACTAATCCACATTTGGTATAGATATGTTTCTGGTTTGCAATTTGGACAGGATACAATTTGATACAATCTTAAAGAATTATTTAACCTAAGTCATGTGTAGTGCCCTATGGTTGCTTACTAAATGGAACTCAGAAAGCATTCATAAAATGAGAGACTTTTTAAAATAAATATAATAAATACCCTTCTAGTTTTTATTTTTCAATATTAAATTTTATTTTAATATACTGAGTCAACTTAAAGTGAAGTGCAGCCTTAAAAACTTCAGGATTTATATACTTATATACAAAAATGTATTTCCTAGTCAAATCAACTTGCCTAATTTGTACTTTTTCCAAGTGTCAGTCCATGTTCTATAATAAGTTCCCCCAAAAACACCTGTCAAAGAAGAGAGGCACTAGAATATTTGTAGACTAAAAAGACATGACGGGGCCTGGGAGATAGCATGGAGGTAAGGCGTTTGCCTTTCATGCAAAAGGTCATCGGTTCGAATCCCGGTGCCCCATATGGTCCCCTGTGCCTGCCAGGAGCAATTTCTGAGCATGGAGCCAGGAGTAACCCCTGAGCACTGCCGGGTGTGACCCAAAAACCAAAAAAAAAAAAAAAACCCCAAAAAAGACATGGCAAAATATGTGGAATATATATTGTCCCCACTTGTTATCTTAGTTTTGCCTTTTTTTCACATCCACTTTTGCTAAGAGATATAGAACATGACCACTATGACGAAAGTTGTTTATATGTAAAGCTAGTGAAATTATGCTTGTAGTTTTATGGTTTTTTCTAAAATAACACACCAATTCTGTAATTTAGAGATCAACAGATATGATGTTTTTATGTTAAAATTTATGACACAACAGAATGTTATCACTTAAGTCCATTTTAATAAAATTAAATGTGTTGTTTAAAGCTGAATACATATGCTAAAATGATTGAATTAATATACAACGTCTACATCCTTTGAAGACTGATGTAGATAGTTCCTACTTACCAATTCCTTTATTTGCCTGCACTGATGAAGTGTTTGAAAATCTTGCTAAAACTTTTTTTTTTATAGCTGATTGACTTAGCATATCTTAAGCTTCCATACCAATATTGAACTTTTTTTCTCATATCTCCACAAGTTCTTTTAAACTTTACTCAATAGTTCTGTGGCTTTGCAATTTCCTCTTGTCCTTTTAATGCCAATTTATCATTCACTATGATAGCATACTCATCTTTTAAGCCACTCTGGTAATTGTTCCTTTCCTCTTTGTAAGGTTTCTCAGTACAAAGCAGATTTAGACTTTGGAATTTTAAACCCATGAGTTGGTTTTATATTTTTGCAATGTCATATCAGTGCTTTAAATACTGTCTAGTAATAATTCCTTTCCATCTCTTTCTGTGACACTGGCTTCATATTCGTTTTCTCTAGGATTATTGTCTATCAATCACCCTTAACCTCTTTACATCCCCATTTCAGTCTTTTGTTCATTAATTCCTTTTTGCCATTATAGTAGACACACTGAATCTTTTACTTTAAAAACTTACTTCAAGTATAAGCCCACAGATTAATCTACTTTGTCATTTACCCCTTTCTTCTCCTACATTTTTAAAATAGATATTAGCCTCTTTGAATGACCCATTTTTTATTTTTATTAGTCTGGGGGCTGACCATTGAAATAAATTGTTTTTAGTACTCTCAAATGCAAACAAAAGCCAAAAACAAAACGAAGTCCCCTAACCCAAACGGCTTAGTTGTTTTCCTTTATTTCTTATTCAGTCTCTATTTGAGAATGTAAGACATACTTACTAGAAAAATGCTACTTCTTTGACTTTAATAAGAACAGCAAATAATATTTGTATATATCTCTGGAGTGCTTTACAAATGCTAGGTATTGCATTGTATATGTTAACTTTGATGAGTGCCTTACCTCTGTATAAGGAAATTAAATAAAGGAAGTTAGTATCCTTTCAAGGTCTTAGAGTGGTAGAACACTGAACTCAGTCTGTTATCAAAGACAGACTACCCTAAACAACCATTTCTACAAGTATCCTAAACTATCCTATCTTTGATATTATCTTCTGGTCTGTTTTTTTACCACTTTTAGTACATATACATGCATGTACATACTCATTCCACAATTACAAAATAATTATTAATAGAATATTTTTGTAATTTTGAGAGAGGACCACTGAACTTTTTTGGAGAATGGACACACTTATTAATGGTTCTGGTGTTGAAATATGTACATGGGAAGCCATCATTAACAATAATATAAATCATAATTCCTCAAACAATTAAAAATAATTTTAAGTTATAAAAATAAGATGAAAATTTTTCATTATTTATCTTAATTCTAACTCCACTCAAGAGGAAACAATATATGTTATATCAGGTTGTTTGCCATTTTTATCAAGATAGGTGTTTATTTTCTTAACTTAAAAAATTAGTTATGCAATTTTTCCCATAACTTATCTTTGTTCACTTCTTAGTAACATTTTTGTAAATTATGAAGACTGGATTTAAAAAATTTTATCTAAGTGATAGCATATGATGGAAATTGGTTGTTTCCTAATTTTTGTTATTGTAAAACTTCAATAAATATTTTTATAACAGATTTTTGTCAGGAAGTTAATATACCTTTCTATAAAACAAATATCTGTGAATAAATAGCCAAATGCTTTAGTGACTTATAATGGTGATGAGAACTGACAAATGTTCTTCCTAACACCAGTCTTTCTACAACAATGAAATTTTATCACAAGTGTTTCAGAGAATTATTTCTTTTATTTCTTTTATTATTTTTTTATATTTAAGGCCACATCTGGTCATGTCAGTTCTTGCTCCTGGTTCTGTGCTCGGGGATTACTCCTGTTGCTTTTTGTTTTTATAGTTACTTTTTGTTTTTGGGTAGCATTCAGCAATATATATGCATTATTCCTGACTCTGCACTGAGATTACTCCTGGCATTGCTTGGAAAACTATATGGGATTACAAGGATCAAACCTGGGTAAGTGCCATAGTACCCATTGTACTATCTCTCTGCCCTCAGCTGCAGAGGATAACCAGGTGGAAATGAGTGCACACAACCTACTGTACTATCACTCTGGTCCCAAGAGCTCATTTCTTCATTTTTTTCCCCATTACTTGATGTTATCACTAATAAGTTTTTATCACCTATGGAATGGGTATATGTTTTATTTTTTTCTTTAGTTTGTAAATCCTTATTTACAAATGACTTAAGCATATTATGCTTTTTACCTTGGCATGTCCACATTTCATATAGATAATATTTTGTCTTGCATTACCTTATTCATTGCCTTAAAAGAGGTAGTTAAAATCCATTATTAAGTCTCAGCATATTTTTCAAATATTTCATTAATCTTTGTTATCTTCTTTTCTCTTTCTTATAGTGAAGAGTAATGCTTTTTTCTTTTTTTTATCATGTGAGAAGAAACTCCTCTTCCATAATTTTTGTATCATTTTTATAATATCTTTATTTAAGCATCTTGATTACAAATATGATTGTGATTAGGTTTAAGTCATGTAAAGAACACCCCCTTCACCAGTGCAACATTCCTACCACCAATGTCCCAAATATCCCTCCATCCCACCCCACCCCCACCTGTACTCCAGACAGGCTTTCCAGTTCCCTCATTCATTCACTCACATGATTATGGTAGTTCTCTGTGTAGTTATTTCTATGACTGTACTCATCACTCTTTGTGGTGAGCTTCATGGAGTGAGCTGGAAGTTCCAGCCCTCCTCTCATTGTCTCATGATTGAGTAACACTTGTTTCTTAGAATGAAAAATTTAATTATTTGTTACTAACACATTTTATTTTCTGATAAAAACATCTAAACATCTTATTTTTTATTTTTATTTTCACATTTAAATTCTATTTTTCCACATTTTACAGATATGGTATGTGACCCTTTATTATTGTTATTTATTTCTAAATGTTACATATTTTCAATTTTATTTTTCCCTATCAACTATTTTAAGGGGCATTAATTAATTTTTTCCTGAAAATATATCTAAAATAATATAATCATGGGCCAGAGAGATAGTACAGTGGTAGGGTGTTTGCCTAGAATGCAGTAGATTCAGAACTGATGGTGGATCAAATCCGGGCATCCCATATGGTGTCCGTCCCTGCCAGGAGCAGTTTCTTAGTGCAGAACCAGGATCAACACCTGAGCACAGCTGGGTGTGAACCAAACACCTATGTATATATATATATATATATACATAGATATGTATATATATACATGTATATATATACATATCTATGTATATATACATGTATATATGTATATATAATGTATACATTATATTCAAAACATAATAAAACTAAAAACAGTACATATATATGTATATATACATATATACTGTTTTTATATTTATCATGCTTTGAATATAATTCCTTTGAGTCATTATTAAATGAATTTTATGTTATTTAGGTTAAATATTATTAAACATTTTAATAACAATAATTAAATTCTGAATATGTGTCTTCCCCAGAATATCAAATGGTGTCAGCATTATGTTACACATATCAACTGGAGAGCTTAACATGGAAGCTGTGTGCATTTGTAGCAAGGAGGGCAGTGGTGTATCTAGCAATTTGACCACAAAACAGATCATTTAAAATACTTTTCCTCCTTAGTTCAAGAAAATTACATTCAGTAACCATAAAATAAAATAAATATAATTTATACATGTGTGTATATTTTTCACATCAATAATATCTTTGCTTACTTAAAAATATTATACTCTTCTCTGCATGCTGTTTTAATTTCGAACATTAAAAGACATTTTAGCAAATTAAAACTCCCTATGATCACACAAAAGAACAGAGGTAGCTGTTGATATTTTTTGATGCTAAATTGAGGTAACTGTTTATCTTATATTGCATCTTATTTCACCATCATTAAGTGTCTAGAGTACACTTTGAATGCAGAATATATGGTATTTCTAGAGATGTAGATAACAACAGTGCTAAAAGCAAGTACAAAATCTCTATCTTTAGGAAATTGCTCTTTAAACCAATATGTGTGACTCAATCTCCGTTTGTTTGGGTATTCAAGTAGGCATTTTGAAAGTTAGTCTGTAGGAGAAAGTATATTTGTTCAGAGAAAAAGTAATAAAATTGGGTTAATTTTTAGCTTGTGAAAATATTATAAAAATGTAGTCATAATGTAACAACATACACAACATATTTTAAAATTATTAAATTTTTATCTCTAACACTGTTTAGAATTACTAAAGTGTAGTGAAATAAAATCAGATTCTCTCTCAGTATGTTCTATTACTGTTTTTGATTTCTCTGCAAATACTGTACCTCTTATTTTTTGTTTATTTGTTTGTTTTTCTTTTTGTTTTATGAGTTACACCCGGTGCACTCAGGGATTACTCCTGGTTCTGTGCTCAGAAATCACGCCTGTCTGACAGAGGGGACCATATGGGATGTCGGAATTTGAACCACCTTCTGTCCTGGGTCGGCTGCATGCAAGGCAAACACCCTACTGCTGTGCTATCTCTCTGGACCCATTCTTCTTATTTCTGTGTCTTTATGAATCTACATAGTCTCACTGTCAGATCTTGTTGTACTACTGGAGTAAAAAATAAAGGTGAAAATGAATATACTAACAATAAAATAACTACAAGAGCTACAGATTTAATGTTTATCTGTTTGCTTTGAAAGAAGATAAAAGGGCAAAATTCTGTACTATACTTCACAAGATTTCAACACATTGCAGAAAAACTTGAGGGAGCCATATAGTAAGTACAAAATAACTGAATTTACTTTGAAACTTCAAGTTAAACAGTTTATTATGAATATCAATATAAAATTTGGCTTGACATTATATAAAAATGACACGCTTATAAAATAACAATTTTTCTCCTAGAAGCTTCTGTTATTAGAAAATACTTCAAAAATTACCATACTGTAGTGTTTGGTCACACCCTGCCTTTACCCAAAATAAAGGCATTCCCTCAACTTCCCCTTCCTTTGCATCTATTCTTTTGATATGTAAAAGTACAGCAGGATCTCACTAGACCTTCCCCCACTTGGTTGAATTTGTACTGGATAATATGCAGAGGTTTTAGTTTTGGTTGGGCATACAGAGAGACCATGAGGCAAGAAGCCAATCTGACTTCATGATTCTCTCCCTAATGGCTTGGCTTATTCTTTGCAGCTACTCTTCTTCAGACGCATTCACCCAGGGTTGGAAATACGTGAATAAAGTCATTTCACAATGTGGGGTGATTTTAAACTGTAATACTTACCATGGGTAAGGATATAATATTAAATCTTAACTAGCTTACATCTTATGTCTTAAATAACTTTAGAATGAGAATTAATAAAATCCATCAAAGTTTATTCTTTGTCTTCAAGATACTTGGAAATTAAAATTTGGAAATGGGTGCAAATTTGGGAGTCAGAACCTACGTCTGACATCCAATATAACTCATATAATGGTTATTCTTAGTGACAAGGGAATTTGAAGATGGGAATCAGCAGGAATAGTGTAGCTAGAGGTAGCTTTGGTGACTCATTATCAACATCATCTACATATCATGGTCTGGTCCTCCAAGCCCTCTTCTTTATTGTCTCTGGATATTATTATCATACTGCCTTTATTATTTTTAATATAAACTATTTAAGCACCATGATTACAAATACGATTGTAGTTGGGTTTCAGTCATTAACAGAACACCCTCACCCTTCACCAGTGCAGCATTCCAACTGCCATACCCCCTCCCCTTCCCATCCCCTGCCTGTATTTGAGACAAGCATTCCATTGCAGTTACTTTTTTTTTTTTTTGAGTTTAGTAAGCTTTTCTTCTTTTTTTATTAAAGGATAAGAGTTAAAACAAATACAATAATAATAGTGCGAGGGTGGCAATTGTTGTTTGCATAGGCCCAGCAAAATATAGAGAAATGAGGAAAAAAAAAAAAGCCGTGGCCTAAACACAAGGAGACTTTACCCCTGAAGTTTTCTGGCATCAGACCAACTCTGGGCTTCAGGCATACTAGTTGTCCACTCCCTGAGTCATTCTCTGTGGTCCCAGTGAAATTCTTTTGCACATTAGCTGTTATTGGTGTCAGGTTCCTGTAGTTAAAGATTCTGGTTTCTGTGCATTTCTATCATCAAAGTCAGGATGATGTGGAGCGTTTTCTAGTTTCACCTCACCATTAGGTGTAGAAAGGCCTGCCCTGCAGGTTGTTACTGTTACTAAGTCATCTGGGTGTTAAGAGAACACTCTTTGGAGTCAGTCAGTGCCATGGCAGCAGTAGTATCTTCCCTGGTACAGGTTGCTTCCTGGCGATGTTATAGACAATTGTGATTGTTTCCATAGATGATATACATGGTTCAGGGTATGTGTATGGGTAATGCCCATTCTTCTGAGGCCTGAGCCATGTCATTATGCCAGTGTTCAGGGTATAAGGACTAACTGCATCACGAAATTTGTGTTCCCATCTCTAATAGATTAGAACTTGTTTGCATATGTAATATTTTCCCACTTTAAAATGGGGAGAAAAATGAACAGACACTTTCTCAAAGAAGAAATACAAATGGTCAAAAGACAGATTAAAAATGCTCCACACCACTGATGATCAGAAAGATGCAAATCAAAACTATAATGAGGGGACCAAGAGATAACATGGAGGTAGGGCATTTGCCTTGAATGCAGAAAAATGGTGGTTTGAATCCAGCATTCCATATGGTCCCAAGAGCCTATCAGGAGCAATTTCTGAGTATAGAGCCAAGAGTAACACCTGAGTGCTGCCGGGTGTGATTCCCCCCCCCAAAAAAAAACCTACAATGAGGTACCATCTAACACCACAGAGACTGGCATACATCATAAAGAACAAGAATAATCAGTGCTGCCAGGCATGTGGAGAGAAAGGGACTGTTATTCACTGCTGGTGGGAATGCCATCTAGTCCAGTCTTAATGGAAAACAATATGGAAATTCCTCAAAAAAAACTGGATATTAAACTCCCATATGATCCAGCTATTCCACTCCTAGGAATATACCCTAGGAACAAAAATTACAATTCAAAAATCCCTTCCTCACACTTATTTTCATTGAAGCACTATTTACAATACCCAAAAAACAACCAAGATGCCCTTCAACAGATGAATGGCTAAAGAAACTGTGGTACATATACACAATGGAATATTATGCAGTTGTCAGGAGAAATGAAATAATGAAATTTTCCTATATGTGGATGTACATGGAATCTATTATGTTGATTGAAATAAGTTAGAGGGAGAGAGACTAACACAGAATAGTCTCATCTATGGATTTTAAGAAAAATTAAATGCTGTAATAAGTTCCAGAGACAGTAAAGTTAGGGACTAGAAGGGCTGGAAGGACTGGCTCACAATTTGAAGCTCACCACAAAGAGTTGAGAACTCTATTAGGAAAATAACTACACTAATAGCTGGCATGACAATGTTAAAGAATGAGAGAAGTACAATGCTTATTGTGAATACAGACAGGAGTAGGGGAGATTATTTTTTTTAATCACTTAAAAAGTGACCCGTCCTGGGTCAGCCACTTATATTCTTAAATGTTCTATTTTGTGGAGCTATATATATATATATATATATATATATATATATTGCCACATCTTTATGTTATATATTTTCACTTTGTTATTTGGCTATTTTTAAAATACCATTTTTAATTGTTAATTTTTTAGAGAAATCTTTTCTTGCTTTATGATATGATAGAAACTTTTGCTAAATTGAAACAGTATAATATGTAACAGTACTTCCTTATGTTTAAGTGGTCTTATTAAATTCTTCTTTTCTCTTCTTCCTTTTTGAGCACTGTCATGTTTTTTATTTCAAGAACCTGGCAATTATGTGGTGCTTATCTTTATTGCTGTAGTACTCACTGGATATGTTATTTTATACTTTTTTTGTACTGTTGTGGTGTTCCACCTTCTTTTTCCCCTTTGTCTCTCAAACCAAGGATGAGAACCTCTAGTCTAGAAGGACTCCACCCTTTGTCTGGGTATTTGATTTTTACCTCATTTTATTACTTTTCTCTTCCTCAAACAAAACCACACAACTTGAACTATTTTTTTTTCGGGCCGCACCCATTTGATGCTCAGGGGTTATTCCTGGCAAAGCACTCACAAATTCCCCTGGCTTGGGGGACCATATGGGACACGGGGGGATCAAACAGCTGTCCTTCCTTGGCTAGCGCTTGCAAGGCAGGCACCTTACCTCTAGTGCCACCTCGCTGGCCCCACAACTTTAATTATTTAGTCCCGCCTCCTAATTAGAGGGGGAAATAATGGAGGTACCAAGGCCAAACAGTTGTAAGTTCACTAAGTAGCAAGCTAGACACAGAGTGAACCATTCATTCTAGCAGCCCCGGGGGTGAGGGTGGAGGATATGGGAGGCAGGAAAGGAACTGAGGTGGAGGGAGGACAATTCAGTGATGGGAATTCCCCTGATTCAATGTTAATATGCACCAAAATTATTACTGTGAATGATATGCAAGCCACTATGATTAAAATAAAAATTATAAAAATAAAAAAATTGAAGAGTTGAATTGCAAAATTTATCACTTTAAAGTTACAATTTTTATATGCTACATATTTTTTATATGTTCCCAGACTTGGTGTTATCAATACCACTCTCTTATTTTAGAACATTTAATCACCTTATAATAAAGCTCTGTTTTTGGGTCACACCCGGTGACGCTCAGGGGTTACTCCTGGCTATGCGCTCAAAAGTTGCTCCTGGCTTGGGGGACCATATGGGAAACTGGCGGATCGAACCACGGTCCGTCCTAGGCTAGAGCAGGTAAGGCAGGCACCTTACCTCCAGCGCCACCGCCCAACCCCAATAAAGCTCTGTTAGGAGATAACTTCTTTCACATTTTATTGCTACCCTTAAAAATCATTAATTATTTTTTCTATTTCTATTAAAAGTCCTTATTTTCTCTATTTCATTATAAAACACTCATGTGTGGCCAAATGGTTTCAGAGAAAGAGGTCCATAGTTTGGACTACATGCTTTGCATGAAGGAGATCAGACTTCTATGTCCAGCATTGCAGAATTCTCTAACACTGCCAGATGCAATCCTCAAGCACTGAACTAGGAGCAGTTCCTGATCTTAACTGGTTGTGGCCCTCCAGACCAAGGACCAAACCAAAAAAAAAAAGAAAATGGCCTCTTGTGTGACTAGCTCTTCCCCTTAACATACCATACCATTTTTAAAGTTCTTTTCATCACACTAGATTCAATTACTAATATTGCATTGTATAGTTTAATTATGATAATCCAAAATAATGTTAAAAAGAATTTGGATTAGAGTAGGAGACTCACATAATATCAGAATGCAGATGGATAGCATGATTTTTATGCCTTCTATACTGAGAATAAATTGCCAAATATACTTAGTTTACCATTTAAACTGTTGATAACCAATAGACAGGAAGAGCCCTGAAAAAACAACAACAACAACAACAACAGTAGGAAGAACCATACTATCCCAAGTTTAATTTTTTGTTTGTTTTTGGGCCACACATGGTGATGCTTAGGGTTTATGCCTGGCTATGAGTTTAGAAATCGTTTTTGGCTTAGGGGACCATATAGGGCACCAGGGATCAAACTGCGGTCTTTCCTGGGTCAGCCGCTTGCAAGGCAAATGTCCTACTGCTGCGCTACCATTCTGGCTCCTAGAAAGTTAATTTACTTGCACTATGAATGGAAATTAGATGGTTAAAGATCAAATTCTATGAAAGGTCCATAATTTCAGGAGAAGAATGAAATCAATCAAACTTCTGTCATACCTATAGAATGAAATATTGAATATAAATAGACTAGTGCTCCATGTACAAGTGTTACCCTTTGTTCAAAATATTTATATGATCAATCCCATCTTCACTACTAATAGATTCAATGCAATTCCTATCCAAATTCAGATAATATTCTTCAAGGTCTTAGAACAGTTAATTATAATATTGTGTTTGTTTTTGAGGCATACCTGTTGGTGCTCAGGAGTTACACATGACTCTACACTCAGAAGATACTCCTAGCAGGCTAGATGGCAGGGATTGAAATTTGGTTGGCCACATGCAAAGCAAATGCCCTAATAGCTATGCTATCACTCTGAATTTCAGTTATAATGTCCATGTGGAATCATAAAAGACTCTGAATAGCCAAAAAAAAAATAGCAGAAAGAATGAGAAATTGGTTGTCATCTTATTGCTTACCTGGAAGCTGTACCAAAAAACAATAATAATTAAAAGTCTCACACTGAAATAAAGACAGGCTTTCTGGCCAATGGGTCAGAACAGACTATTCAATGAAAACCTCTCATACATATGGTCAGCTAACTTTGGACAAAGCTGAGAGTATGAAATGTAATAAACACAGCCTCTTCAACAAATGGTTTTGGGACAATTGGGTAACCACTTGTAAGAAATTAAAGTTGGACCCATATCTCACACCTTAGAGTCAACTCAATTGAATTCAAGACTGAGATCACACCTGAATCTATAATGTACATAAAGGAAAACAGGAACAATTCTCCAAGACCTAGCCCTCAAAGGAGTCCACAAAATTATGACAACAGCAAAGGCTACAGAATAAAACATGAACAAAGTAACAACATCAAATCAAACAATTCCTGTATGGACGGCAAAGGAAACATGGACAAAAACTAGAAGACTATTGAGTGTAAGAAAATACTTGCATTCAATAAATTAAGTCAAAATGATATCCAGAATATATAGAGTACTCACAAAGATCAACCAATATATAATATATTATATAACATATATAAACCAAAATAAAAATAGGGAGAGAAAATGAACAGCCATTTCACTGCAGAAGATCAACAGATAACCAACAAGCATATGAAACAATGTTTATCATATTTATCATTGGGGAAATTCAAATAAAATGACAAAAGAATGGCATATACCAAAAATAGAAAAATTCTATATTGGTGAGGATGTGGTGAAAAGGAACTCTTATCTACTGCTGGTGAAAAAGTTTTCTGGTCCAACCCTTAATTAAGAAAATCACTATGGAGGGTTCTTAGTATATATTCATTAATCAAGCTGCCATAGGACCCAGCAAACCCATTTTTGAGTGTAAATACCAAGAACAAAAAAAGAAACACCATTCATTTAGTAGGACATGTGCCTACCACTATATATTACATCAATTGGTACAATAATTAATATTTAGAATTGAAATAGATGTCTAATGACATATGAATGAATCATGAACATATACACATTACAGTGGAATACTATACAGCTATAAAGAATGGATGCAGTCATGTAATTTGCTGCAACTTGGATGAAATTTGAAGATGAAATAAGTTAGAAGAAGCTTATAAAGATATCACTTATATGTGGTATTTCAAATAACTACACGAGGAATGCAATGGTTAAAAGGAAGTTGCCTAGATCAACCATGACCCCAGAATATAGTGAGGAGAAGGAAAAAAATAGAGTGGAGAGGAGGTCAAGAAAGACAAATGAGAATCAATATGGAGAAGGGATTAAGAAGATTCAGATACATTGGTGGAATTAAAAACAGGACTAACTATCAAAACCACAGAGTCAACAATAATGAAACAAGGAGAGCCATACTCTAACAACCAAATTTAAAAAGGTGCCTGTCAAGATAGGCAGGCTAGGGTAAGGAGGTATGGGAAAGAACCTGAGAACATTGTTAGAAGGAGGGTGACATTGGTGAGTATATTAGTGCTGGAATATTGTATGTCTTAAACTCAACTGTGAATAACTTTGTAAATCATGGTGCTTTAATAAAAAAAATTAGGGGTCAGAGAGATAGCATGAGATAGGGCATTTGCCTTGCATTCAGAAAGGTGGTGGTTCAAATCCAGGCATCTCATATGGTCCCCCAAGCCTGCCAGGAGCAATTTCTTAGTGGAGCCAGGAGTAACCCCTGAGCATTGCTGGATGTGACCCAAAAACCAAACCAACCAACCAAACAAACAAACAAAAAACAACTTAAATTAAATAAATAAAAAATACTGTGGTATATTTACACTTGTCTCATAAATCAGAAATAGATCATAATTTGCTCATAAACATTTCCATAGAACAGACAATAAGTTGCAGAAATTGGTTCTAAACAGTCATGGCTAATTTCTTGCATTTGTCCAAGAGGGTCAAGTTTATTGAGTACTATATTACCAAATATCATTGTTGTATTGACTATGAGAAAATGCCATGGCATTGTCAATGTAACATACTACGTGTGAAAAATAATAGTCATGTTTATGAAAGAAAATTACATGCTGATCATATATAAATGACATACAATAACACAAAATTATCTGACTTAAAGTTTTTATAGTAACGAGGAATAGTTCTCAGTAGATTTTACCAACATATTCCACACTGAAGTTATTATCTTGTGAGTTTATGCTACCTTCATTTTTGATGAAAATGGATGGATGATTTTCTGGAAAAAAAGATATTAACATGGTGATTTTGCTGACAAGTAGGGCAGTAGAAACAGTAGGAAATCAAAGAGATCTTGTGGACTTGCAGTTTCAGCAAACTGAAGTGTCCAGGTTTATGTTTTCTGTCTTATTGTTATATTGCACTCAAATATCAGGAAATGGAATAGAAGTGATAAAGGAATCGTTTTCCTTTCTTCTTTTAATAGCATGAAAAAGGGAGCTACATTTTGGGAGTTTTTCCCACAAGTAGTAATAAAGGATCATTTTAATAAGACCCTGTAGACCAAAACTGGACTTTGCTTAAGCCCTGTTTGTAGACTTATCTGACTTGTTTCTAAGTGGGAATTCACAAGGCTTACATTAGATCTCAAGGAATAAAGTAGATAAGCCTGATGTGTTCAGCAGAAACTAACCTGTAACCAGGGGTCATAAGGTGGAATCTATGTTATTTTAAATTACTTTGTTAATATACAATAAATTCACCAGTGTTCTAAGTCCAGGAAGTTGATCTTGAGGTGAGCATTATTATTGAAGTGACTTTTAGGAAGTGCTTTTTAGATTAGGCAAAATGAGAGTGAGATAAGACAGAATGGTCAGGATTGGAGTGCTATTTTTTTGTCTGAAAGTACAAAATCTTTATCCACAAATAAATACCTGTAGTACATCTCACTGAGAACCAGTCTGTAGTTCTGAGGTTATCAGAAATATTGCAAACTCATCTAGGATTTTAATCATTAATTTCGCTTTTATTTTTCCGTTCACATTTGAATGTATGAATTATTTGTTGTATAGGTTGTATAGGTTTTCTTAATATTTCCCTAACGTTTTTAAATTGCAAATATTAAATTGCAAATATTTATATACTGATTTGTATTTCAATCTTTATTATATATTAAATTCTCACATAGACTTATTTGAGTCTGTTTTTTTTTTTTTGGTTTCAGGCCACAGCCATTTGATGCTCAGGGGTTACTCGTGGCTAAGCGCTCAGAAATTGCCTCTGGCTTGGGGGGACTATATGGGACACCGGGGGATCAAACCGTGGTCCTTCCTTGGCTAGCACTTGCAAGGCAGACACCTTACCTCTAGTGCCACCTCACCAGCCCCTTGAGTATGTTCTTGACTTTTAAAATATTATCTTCCAGTAATGATTCACTATTTTACATTTTATTTATACAGTTTTATTGAATAGTTTAAGGCTTAGAAGGGCTAGTTTCATACAAACTTCCTCTAGTTATATATTTTTTATTTTTTCTGGATATTTTTATTCATTTATTATTCCATATAAAATTTTGAAATAAGTCTAATTTTTAGAAGTTATTTTAATTGTGATGATCATAAATTCTTGTGTTGTTGATTCTTTCAATACCCAATATCATTTGCTAGTCCATTTGTTTACATGTCATTTTCTTGATTATATAATGTAAAATAGTCATTTTCACATAAATAAAAGCCAATTATTTCTGACAATTATGCATCTACCCAACTTCTTGAAATCTATTGTAATATCAAATAGCTGCTACATTTTCTAAGATAAGAGTATTATCTACGAACAATTGTACTTTACTATTTCCAATTTTTTGCACTGACAATTTTCCCCTTTATATACATTGACTCATTTCTACAACAAAATATTAAATACATGCTATCCTAATGACCAACTTCGTCATTAATACTGACTTATAGGCAATATTTAACATTTTGTATTACGTATGACATGTTCATATCTTTGATTAGACACTTTGTTACCTTTAAATTCCACTAGCAAAACAAGGAAACTTTGGGGCCCGGGAGATAGCATGGAGGTAAGGCGTTTGCCTTTCATGCAAAAGGTCATCGGTTCGAATTCCGGTGCCCCATATGGTCCCCCGTGCCTGCCAGGAGCAATTTCTGAGCATGGAGCAGGAGTAACCCCTGAGCACTGCCGGGTGTGACCCCCCCCCCAAAAAAAAACACAAAACAAAACAAGGAAACTTCTCACTGAACTGTATAAGACTATTCCTAAAAACATCAACTTTAAACACACAAACAAAAAACCCCATTACTTTTGTTTGATTTATTTGAAATGGATTATTATGTTCTTCTTATGCCCTTTCTTTCTTTTATTGGTTTATATTATCTTTTTTTAAATAATTTTTATTGTGACCAAAAGTGAGCAACAAATCTTTCATAATATTTAAGGTGCACAGTGACAATGATCAGGGCCATTCCCACCATCAGGATTGTCCTCCCTCCCCTCCTATTCCCAGTATGTGTCCCATACACTTTTGTCCTCCCGGAGTGCTAGTGTAACTGTTCCCCTCTGTGTATAGGTTGCTGTAGAGAGGGTATGGATTCTGTTGTTATTGACTTAGTACTGTAGGCGCGAAAACTGCTTATTCTAAAATGCTCTAGCCACTATTTAACCCTGAAACCTTCACTTAGCAAAGCGCACCCCAGTCATGGACGAAACACATTGATATTGGGAAAACCTTCCAACTCCGACGCACGGGCTCCATTTTATTTTTATTTTTTAACTTATTTTTACTGTATTTACTTATCCTTCTTTTCTCTTCTTTCTTCTCCCTTGTTTTCCCTTTCTTTCTCTTCTAATCTATATCTTAGCTAATTATTTATCTTCTTTTAAGGTAATTATATCTTAAGAGCTCAGACCCAACCTATGAGGGTCAGGCCTCCAACAACAACTTGAATAGATTTCTAATGTCTGTCTATATGAGGGCACGAGTTTGTATACAGTGATCTTCTCTCTGATTGCCAAACCTAAACTGTAAGCAATCCATGTATAGTGTATATAGCTCCTCTTATATTTATCCATCCTTCTCCCCCTTCAGAAACCTTCTATCCTCTCACGCCCCAAGATTGATCCATTATTCCTCCTTATTTCACCCTCTGTACCCTCAGTTCTTAACTCATTAGGCACCGAGATCGAACTCCTGCCCCAACGAAGCACCACCCAGCTCCCAAAAACGAAAAGATGCTCTCTCAGTCCCACATCTAATGTCCCAACAAGAAACTACAACCAACACACCTGCTGACTCATGCTATGTGGCCCTTCTTCTCACCCCCACTCCCACCGTGGACGGTTGCATAGTACTAAATTCAACTTCAGAAGGGCCCCCAGCTTAAGGACACTACCCAATCCTTTAATGCTGCAAAACATTTCTCAAACTCAACAAGACCACGGTGTGTGATGAAAAAGTGCCTTGGATTTCACCCCCACAAAAATAGCTCAAAAGATTTAATTGGGATGCCTATATTTCCTTTGTATGTTTAATATATCTATGATAATAATGCCTCTTAGGATGTTTATTCCCAAACATAAAGGCAGCCTCATCCATCACTTTTTTCTTTAATTACTTTTTAAATTCATTTTTATTTTTTCTATTTTATATAGATATACTTTATTTTTTTAAAAAAAATATATAAATCTTATTTTAAGCACCATGATCAAAAACAAGTTCGTAGTTAGGTTTTAGTCATAAATAGAAGACCTCCTCCTTCACCAGTGCAACGTTCCCACCACCAATTCCCCCTCCCACCCCACCCCCCGCCGCTTGTATTCATGACAGACATTCTACTTCTCTCATTCTTTAACATTGTCATGCTAGCTGTCAGTGTAGTTATTTCCCTAACAGTGTTCACTACTCTTTGTGGTGAGCTTCAAATTGTGAACTGGCCCTTCTAGTCCTTCCAGCCCTTAAATCTATTTTCTCTGGGTAATATTACAGTCATGCCTCTAATCGTTCTCAAAATCTATAGATGAATGAGCCTATTCTGTGCCTATCTCTCTCCCTCTGACTTATTTCTCTAACTTCACTAGTTTTGGTTCTGCTTGGTACCAAAACCTAGAAGAAAAAGTCTTGCGTGGGATAAAAGCTCAGGCCAAAGCCAGGGCACAGAGATTGTGTAGCCTGTCATTCTTACCCCCAAATGCACCAGCAATATAATATGACACCATGCTCTTTTGTAAAGGCACAGTAAAAAGGGGAAAACCTTATGCACAGAAACAAACTCTTGTGTACTAGGGATAAGAACTCATACGTTTTAAAATACAGGGGCGCCTCCCACTTTGAACATGTGTCATTTGGACCCAACTTTTCTTTTCTGCTTCTTCCTTCCTTTCTCTTTTTCTTTCTTTCTTCCTTCCCTCCTTCCTTCCTTTCTTCCCTCCCTCTTGCCTTCCCTCCCTCCTTCCTTTCTTCCTCTTTTCTTTCCTTCCTTCCTTTCTTCCTTACTTCCCTCCCTCCTTCCTCTCTTTCTTTCTCTCTTCCTCTTTCTTTCTTTCTTTCTTTCTTTCTTTCTTTCTTTCTTTCTTTCTTTCTTTCTTTCTTTCTTTC